>JAVXUL010000005.1:2949178-2964805 GCA_035590515.1 Trichilia minutiflora | reverse complement strand
AACTGTGGTTGAACCAGATTTTCCAATGAAAATATGTTTATATAGTTAAATAAGCGAGTTCAGGTTCCCAAAAAGCTTGTTTGAGACCTACACTAGTCAATACATTAAGGTTCATATGCGCTTCTTCTGCAAGAGGTTTAGTCTAGTTGGGGATGCACTTGTGGCCTCTTTTTTTTTTTTTTTAAATTTTTATATATAAATGTTTATGAACTTTGTGGCTTCATAGTCTGAACTCTGAAATCTGATGAAAAAATTGAATGAGTTTATAGAAATTGTAACTGTTCACTTTTCAATCATATTTTTTATGGTATTGTTATATGTTGTAGCCAGTGATCTTAGTATGTTAGCAATAGTTATTATCATGATGAAAAATATTTTAACCTTGAAAAAATATACTTTCAATTTTGTTATAGATGTCTGATAGTGATAGTAGTGACGATGAAAAGGAAACATTGTCTATTGGTTTGGTTTGCCGCCCAACTAGAGGCTTTACAAAGAAAAGTATAAATGTTGTAATGAATTTAATTTTAACTTCTTTTTTGTTATTATATATTAAATGATTGAAACATGAGATAGAAATATTGAAAATTTGAATGGAAATGAATATAGAGGTCAATGTGTTGAAATATTATTATAATATTTGTTATTTTTAATAAAAAATTTTAGTTGATTTTGTTTATTTTTCTACGAGAATGTTATTAATATTTGTTAAATATATAAATTTTAAAAATATAAATTTTAAAAAAATAAATTTTTAGTAATTATAAATATTATCACATATTTATAATAGATATTTTGTTATATATTTGTGATAGATTTTTGTTAAATATTTTTGATAAAAGCATATCACATATTTATGATAAAATTTATTGTCACGTAGGTAATATAATATGTCATGGCATTCGTCATGTGAGTAATATAAATGATCACGTTATTTGACACATAAGTAATATAATCAACTATATCAATCATGAAGAAAGTTAATAATTGTTTATGTTATTTGTTAATAAAAATTAATTTATTTGTCATATCACTTGTCGCTTATAAAAATATTCTTTCTCGAATTACTGATAAAAATAATTTGTGATAGAATATATTCTATCATCTCGTAATAATTTTAATTTTGATGAGAGAAAATTTTTTGTTATAAAATTTGTTTAATGATAAAATTTTACTATCATCAAAAAGTTATTTTTCTAAGAATGTAATTTTTAAGAATGTAAGTGATATATCTTTTAAACTTATGATTTTTCATTTTTAAAAAAGTAATTAAATTCAAATCCCAGCTTTAAATATCAAAATTAAAAATAAAAATTCATTATCACCAAATATTCAAGAAAATTCAATTATTATTTTTTGTTTGTTTGTTTGTTAAATCTATCGTTCCCTTTTAGTTTGAACATGGTGATCAGTTTAAGGGGAATGTTGTTAGATGATCATAATAAATCCGTTTGGATAAAACAATTCAATTAGTTATATTAAAAGTAAATTACATTGAAATTTATATAATTATGAAACAGATAAAATAATTACATGATTTAAATTACTAAACGCTCAAGGACAATGTGTACTAACAAACAATTGCAACAAAATTTAATTATATTATTGAAAGTTTGCAGAAAGAGTTGTGAGCAACGAAAATTAATCTCTTTTTTTTTTTTTTATAGAAGACAGAAATAAATAAATAACGGAAAATTAGAAAAATCTTCAATAAAAAAATGAAAAATTGTATTTATTATTAAAAAAATCTGTTAATAAATTGAGATTCGTATATATACATACCTTTGATAATGAAAAGATGTTCACAATAAATTTTTTATTAATTTTGTGTTGGTTAGGTGGATGGCTATATCGATAGATATATATTATATATTGTGTTTTAGAAAAATGAATTGTTTTTAAAGGATTGGTTGGACAATAAAAATAATAAAAAGCCGGTCTATGCATGCATGTGGGAAAATATAATACAATTAATAAGTGTTTGTATAATAATAATGTTACTATATATATTATGGCAACATAATCTGTGTTAACGTGGCAACTATATCACAATCTATACCCCGAAAAGGAAAAACTCAATAATAACAATATTAAATACAAAAGGAAACAAAATTCACAATTAATTATTGATTAAAATTAAAAAACTTACATTGGAAACCTTTAATAAATTTCCATAAATTCCCTCCTTGGTCCTTACAGTACTTGAGAGTTACTTGGTAAGCACTACTTACTACTAATTAAAACTTTATTACCATTCTTAACTTCTATAAATTTTATGGCTTCTATATAAATATGTATATATAGTTGTCACTTATTTCATCCCTTCACATAAATTACACAGAAAATTGTCGCCGAAGGATTGAGGATTCTAAGTAAATGGAGATTCAATCAATATTCGGCCTCTTTCTCCCGTTCATTCTTTTATTTTCCCGTAAATAGTTAGCTATTCTATTGCTGCTTTTAATTTGTTGTGATAGAGTTACAATAATACTTTATAAAAATTGAAGTGTCAACATTTAATTTGCATTTTTAAAAATATGTTTCTGCAAATTTTAATAAAAAATTGTTATAAAGTAATGCTTGACTATGTGTTGGAGACTCTAATTTTTAACACGCATGCAGGAAGTTGGTCAGCTACATTCACGTTCACAAACAATTGTCCATACACAGTGTGGCCAGGAACGCTTACTGGTGGTGGTAAACCTCAACTATCTTCAACAGGTTTTGAGTTAGCTTCCAAAGTCTCCTCAACCCTTGACGTTCCGGCATCGTGGTCCGGTAGGTTTTGGGGTCGAACAAGCTGTTCCAATGATGCATCCGGAAAGTTCATTTGTAACACCGCAGATTGTGGCTCAGGTCAGGTAGCTTGCAATGGTGCTGGCGCCATTCCACCAGCTTCACTCATTGAATTTACCTTAGCCGATAACAGCGGTGGACAAGATTTTTACGATATTAGCCTTGTTGATGGATTCAACTTACCTCTTTCAGTGACCCCACAAGGCGGCTCCGGCAACTGTTCATCTATATGTTGCCCTAAAAATGTGAACGCAGTTTGCCCACAAGAGTTATCTGTTAAGGGATCTGATGGTAGTGTTATTGCTTGCAAGAGCGCGTGTGTGGCATTTAATCTGCCTCAATACTGTTGTACAGGAGATTTTGGTACCCCAGACAAATGCCTGCCAACAAATTACTCTCTGATTTTTAAGAGTCAGTGCCCTCAAGCCTATAGTTATGCTTATGATGATAAGTCTAGCACTTTTACTTGTACCGGAGGAGCTAACTATGTCGTTACATTTTGCCCATGATATTTAATTTTATGAAGAAACCCTAAACTCTGTTTGCAATTTTGCAAAAGATTGTCGTGAGATAAGAGAAATGAAAATCTAACAAATTATAATTAATTTAATTTGTTTACTTATCCTTCTTCGTTATCATTTTGTTTGGTAAATTACTTTTGTAATTTTGGTTTCCAAGTACAAAATCGAGGAAATGGGTTGAGAACCAGTTATTGAAGGATCTAAAAATATATTCCAAGTAATAAAATATAATCAACAGCTTGGTGATATACATATATACATACATATGTTTGTATATATATATATGAGAAATTTATATTATATGACGATAAATATAATTAATAATTTGTCAGAACTAAAATTAAAGAACAAATTCTTAAAGCATAAAGTTCAAATATATTTTTAATTTTTTAATCTATCATTAAATCGAATAGTGCAAGTGCTAAAATCGAACTTGCTAAACTACTAGAAAATCACTAAATCAAAAATTTTCTGGGCTAATATTACTATTTTATTAAGTATAGTTTGAAAATCCTTAACCGAAATTTTAAATTAGCTTTTAGCGTATTTAAAATTAGACTTGATAAAAGCAGCCACAATTTAAACCTGTTATAGTTTTCATTTGATTTGATATTTTAGTTAGAAATTCGTAACTTCCCTTATTTATAGATTGGTTTGTGATGGGGTGTAATAGTAGTATATAATGTAAACCCTAAAAATAGGTGTTTTCTGTTTTGGAAAAAAAAAAATAGTAAAAACAGGAGATGATAATTCGGAATCTAAAGCGGGGACTAAGAAAATGTCATGTAGTAAACATAAATAGTATATAACTACATGCATGAAGGAGAGGAATCAGAGAGGAGCCAAAAACAAAAGCAATAAGTTAAAAGCAAAAGCAAAATAAGGAGAGACAACCATTCAAAGGCAGTGCCATCTCTAGCAAATAATGGCTATGCCTTTGAAGGCTTTGTCAGTTGCAGCAATTTTGCTGTTGCTATTAGCTGCTTTTGTAACTCCTGAGTGTGAGGCACATAATCATAAACCTCGTAGGGGGAGGCATAACAAAAATAAGGGGAGACAGAACAAAATTAAGAGGGGGCTTAACCATCTACTACCCCAACCCAATGGTCCCCAACCGGATCCATCTTTCTCAGTACATGATGCAGAACTATTTAAACATACCTTCAAGCCTGAACCATGGAAGCATGCTCATGCAACTTTCTACGAGGGTGACTATGTAAGTTTTGGTGGAGCTTGTGGTTACGAAGATGTTGGACATCTAGGATTTGGCGAAGGAACAGCAGCATTGAGCACAGTTTTGTTTAACGATGGCGATGTTTGTGGTGCTTGTTTTGAGATCAGATGTATTAATAGTCCCCAATGGTGTAAACCCGGAAAACCATCTCTATTTATCACAGCAACAAACTTCTGCCCGCCAAATTTCGCTATACCGTCCGATAATGGAGGA
Source organism: Trichilia minutiflora (assembly GCA_035590515.1). Taxonomy (NCBI): domain Eukaryota; kingdom Viridiplantae; phylum Streptophyta; class Magnoliopsida; order Sapindales; family Meliaceae; genus Trichilia; species Trichilia minutiflora. Next base: position 2,960,041 of record JAVXUL010000005.1, on the reverse strand, counting down.
TGGTGCAACCCACCTCGTGAACATTTTGATATTGCATATCCTGCCTTTGCTCAAATTGCTGAATACAAGGCTGGAATTGTTCCTGTTGAATATCGCAGGGTTCCATGCCGAAAGCAAGGAGGTATTAAATTCAACATAGCTGGAAGTGATTACTACAGTTTAATCTCTGTGTGGAATGTAGGAGGAGCAGGACAAGTGAAATTGATAGAAGTGAAGGGTGATGATGATAAGTTGCCTTGGACTCCATTGATTAGGCTTTGGGGTCAAAAATGGCAGATTGGATGTAAGATGTCTGGGCAGCAACTTAGCTTCAGAGTTACAACGAGTGACGGACGATGCGTAACCTCTGAGAAAGTTACCCCTAAGGATTGGCATTACGGCCAGTCTTTTGAAGGCCAAAACTTCCTTTAAACAGAAAAGAAGATATAAACTTCACTTCTATTTATTATTGTAATCAGATACAATCATCCCCTCTCTCCCTCCCTCCCTCCCTCTTTTATAAGGATGTCAAAATTTGATGATTTCAAGATATTTCATTTGTTTTGTTTCAATTCAATATTTGCTGCTCTTTCAGTGAAATACCCACGAAACGTAAACTAAATTAAAAGAAAAATGGCAAATCTTAAATTGATAACACATTCCTTTCTGTTTTCAAATTTATTATTATTACATGAAATCAAAAATACAATTTTCAGTTTTCTTTATATCTTGAAAAAGACCAGTTGAAATACAATACCAAACGCGTTGAAATCTATCAGAATTACAAATTTTATATAAAGATTTTCTCCATCCAGGTGCATGAGTATTGAAATTGGTCCCTCTAATCTCCCACAAATTTCAGATTCCAGTTCCACCAGCTTACAGAATGATCATTTTACATACATTACAAACAAAATTAGCAAACAAAATGTTAGAAAGCGAAGACCCTCTTCAATTCTACATGCTTGCTTCGAGCTGCAAGAATTTAAGAAACAAAATTTCTCGAGTTGACCTTTGATGAAAGTTTCCCCCACGACATATATTATCTAATCTTCTTATGTACCCTTAGTTTTCTTAAGAATGTTTGGCAAATCTCATATTTAACCTGTCATTAAAGTACCTGTTTTGCTTTGAAAGGAATTTAATATTCAATCACTTACAAGTCCAGTATCATGACCAAGCATGAATATCACTTGATTTTTTATGTTTTTTCTTTTTTTGTCTTTCATCTTTTGTCTCTGTCCTTGCTTCTAAACGTTTTGATTGTTGTGATCTTATTTCCTGTAACTTGGCCCTTGCATCACGAAAGAGTGCATCAGATCTCATCGCCATCAATTGCTGAATTCAATGATAAAAAAAAAGGTTGTTTTAGACTTTTTTAGTGAAAATCCATTTCAAATTGGAAAAAAAAAAATACTTATTCACAAACCTTGAGATGATCCATTGCAGCAAGATTGAAACCCAAGGTATCTTTGCATTCCTGGAACAAGTTTAAATATCTATAGTAAGTGAAAAGTCATTAAGTTTATTAGCTTTATTTTTCATCACAGAAAGGAAAGGAGAACCTAACGGATATCTAAACTGAAATGTCCCAAAACTTGATTGAATGACTCCTATTTTTTGCAGAGTGATTAGAAAACCTTTCGAGGGAATTTGGTCAGGAAAATTAAACATACACTCAGATATCACAGATTTGAAATGATTAAAGCTTATAGTCAAGATTCATATATACTCTTTTAAAAAACAACTATATGATGGTCAAGATTCATATATATTCTCTTAAAAAATAATGATATGATGGATACAGCTTTTGTATAACTGAACCACAGGAATATCCAGCAACAATAAGCTTAAGGTGAATTCTTCAAGAACAATAATACAATTTTACACATGAAAGCATTTGTTGCAAAGGGATGACATTCAACCAATGATAAAAATGCAAGGAATTCAATTCATGCAACATTTTACCTCATCAGATAAAAATAATTTAAGCACAAAATTTCATTATGCATCAAATAAGCACACATACAGATGCAAAAAAGGTTTTCAAATATAGTGGTTTACCATATATCACTATAGCAAATGTATAGACCATATCTAGATCTCCCTCCAGACATGCTCTAGTGGGACAGCCAGATAAGAACCCTTTTAAAAGATGAATATTTTTTCTTCAACAGAATAATAAAATATGATATTCATCATGGTAATTTTATTTTATTTTTTGGTTCCACTGTCGTATTGGTCACAACATGAGTCATAAAAATATGTTTTCTGAAAAATTAAGTGTTGCGCTTGAGCAAATTTCATATCTAATAGCATCAAGTCAAATAGATGGTTGCTATCAGTGAACCAATGAGACACCAATTTGGTCCAAAACAACATCAGATAGGAATAGTCAGAAAGCATCAATACAAAGTCAAAACTCAACTATCATATTTAGATATTGTATGCTCCCTTCACCTTTAAATTCAATGCATTGTAGAATGAAAAGGTATTATTACCTTGACTCTTGCATATAGAATGTCTTTGAGAACAGTCAACACAGGTCTGGCACATGGAGTAGTAATTAATTGATGATGATGTATCTGCAATAGCAATGTAGCAATCCTGCAAACCAGCTCAACCTGTACATGAATTATATCAACATTATATATATGCTCTACTGGATAAACGTAAACTTACTCCAGAAATGCCAATATTTATGCATATCTAGAAGTGCAAATAGAACAACCTTATCGTGATTTGAAGTCCAATCCTTGAGGTAAGACAGGAGCTTCAAAGCATCTGAGAATGGTATAGCCTGCAACATAAATCAAAATTAAAATTGAATTAAGTGCTAGGATGAAAATTCAGAATTTGAAAATGGAAAGTTTCAATCACTCCTACAATAATCGTGTTACATAATAAAATATGCCACACAAAAAGAAAAGATTTGAATTTGTAGCACACTTGACTAATTTGTTTTAGCCAAAATTTTCTCGTTTTTCATTTTGTCTTTTGTCATAATGAGTGAATAGTTTCCAGACTCAGACAGTAACAGAATAGCAGTAAGTACATGTATTTATTTATTTACTTATTGTTTGTAAGGATACAACCAGCACAGTTTGATAAAAAAAGGGAGAGAATTTAATGAATCAAAATTCAAACAAAATGCAACAATTATTAGAATGAGACAGCAAGACCAGAAGCAGTGACAAGGATCAGATATCATTTAATGGCAAAATTTTGATAGATGTACAATTGTCTGGACAGTGGCTCAAGTTGGGAAGATGAATTGATATTATTTTAGTTGCTTTCCTCAACTTTGCCAACTTTTATGTGCAGGGTAAAGTAGGCCGTACACTGGCCACATGCTACATATTACCAGGATGAAGCAGTAGATCATCACTCATATAGAAAACGATTGAAAACACACTGGCCAAAGGAATTTAAAACATGGCTGTCAAAAAGTTAAATGGAAAAGGCTATTTATCAATCAAGTATACAAATGCTCATCAAAGCTGATTTACTAAAAGAACTAGATACTATATTCTTTGACTCAAAATAATAAATACCTTATTAAAATTAAATAAACAATCTTAGGGCTCCTATTTTTCTTTTTCTCTTTTGCATAAAACAGAATATCAACTGGGATCCCAAGAAAACGAACTCAGTGATGCTAGCCTACCAGTAAGGTCTGCTCCAGATCATTGGTATTAACATTTGAGAGTGCACGGAGAACATAATCAGCCGGAGTGAGCCCAAGCATTCTCATATCTGGTTGAAACTCAGCAGTATTTCCCCTGGTTTTCTCCTCCTGAAAGTTACTAAATCATGTTAACAATTTGCGCATATATTGTAACAATTGTGTGTGTGTTTTTAAATATGAAACTGGGTTGTTCGCAAACACTTGATCTCTTTTATACATGAACATTTTCTCAAAGCCATAACATTCACTTAGAAGATCAGTATTTGAGGTTTATATCAATGCCTAATGAAATTTGTTTTTAAGCCAATTAATCAGGTCTTTATCGGGTCAAGGCTTTTCAGAACTTCATTTTGACATTAATAATAAACAGTTGATAGGCTAAGATTGTTTAAAAGATCAACTAGAAGAAAATGAGCATTATTGTTCCAAAATAACACAGCAAGAAAACCAATTTGCATGCATTTCTCCTAATCAGCAAGCATGCATTTTCAGGAGGACAATAACATGGGAGATTTAATAAATATCAGATGAAACTCATTATGTGGCTGCTGCAACCTCATAGAATTCATGCATTTTCCTTTAATGTGAGACAGATGTTCCTTGAAGAGAGTACAAGCCAGATGCAGAGCACAGTAATGCTTTTTTTTTCTCTAGTAAGTGAATGCCATGATGGTTTGAAGATGGGAATGCAAATATACCTCATGCCTAGCAATACGCTCCAATTCTTCTTCTGCAATATCTAGAGCTTCAATAATAGAATCCGTTGCTGTAAGGGTTTCTTGAGTTTTCTTCCCAGCTACAGCCACTGCTCCCTCCTCTGGTAGTTCTTGCCTTGGTGCATACCTATTTTCCAAGGCATCGTCAAGGTCAGACTCAAACATCTCTTCCAGCCTCTTTTCTTTCTCTTCCTGCGCATTTGAGACTTTACTAAAGAATGAAATAACATAAACTAAAGAAAAGAAAAAGGCTCAAGATCCTAACATGTGACGGAAGAATAGAAAAGATCAATCACATCCTTTTTATCAACTAGATCCCTCTTTTTCTATTAATATACCTATTTCCTAGATTCCTATTAAAAATTAATGAAAAGAAATAAAACAAATAAGTTGATTTAATCTGCATGAAGCAGGATAGAAAAAAATAAGACCATACCTCAATGAAAAATGGCTCTTCAGTACGATCCCAACGACGAATGGATCGATCATGAGATCCAGTAACAACAAAATCACCACGATTACTGATTGCAAGACACCAAACATCAGCATGATGTCCCTCAAGAGTTAAAAGCAACTCAAATTTATCAGCATCCCAGTACTTGACAAGGCGATCTTTCCCAACACTGAACATGTAATGGGTGTTGTGCACAAACTGCACGGACGTCACACTGCCACAGAAATAGCTTCTATAAACATAACTGCTTGATATTTCACCTATAGCACCCAAACTTAAAAGAAAATATTTTCTATTTTCATATTAATTTATAAAATATAGCACCTGTCAGCATGAGCAAAAATGGATCTGTGGCAGTCACCAAAATCCAAGCCCCAAATCTTCAAATTTTTGTCTGCTGAGCCAGTCACAATCAAATCTCCATCTGATGAAATATCCATACATAGGACAGGCAGCTTATGACCATATAAGGAAATGAAAAATTTGAGTGAATCCATAAAAAACACCTGATCAGAAAACACATAACCAAGAAAGATTAACAGAAATGTGTCAAAATAATAAAAAGATTACAACTATAGAAAGAAGTAGAAAACAAAAAGGGACTCATATTAAAGACAAGACTCTAGGTGCAAAACACAAAGATAGAATGACCAATAGCACAGATACATGTTCTGTATAAGGAAGAGAAGAGTTTTATAAGATAAAATAAGTTGCAGAAACAAAATCTTTTTGATTGAAACAATTCTAAACCAGGCATGTTCAAACACAACTCCATCACAAAATATTGCTAAATAAACAACTTGGTTCCATCTATCACTACACCATCTCTATCATTACCATACATGAAATACATTATTTCAGTACACACATGCTGAATAAGATGAACTTGCAAAATAAGTGACTTATCAATTTATGACTTCACCATAAACCAACCACGTTTGAATATAACTTTGTCATAAATTATTGTTAGAAAACCAATTTTGTTTTACCATAAACCGGCCATGTTTAAATATAACTTTATCATAAACTACTGGTAGAAAACCAATTTTGTTTCATCTATCAACTGACCAACACCCATTCTCATGACTAAATCATTACTGTGCATGTCTGCTCAATAAGATGAATTTGAAAATCAAGTGATTTACCAACATACGACTGAGAAATCTTGAACACTAGGAGTCATCAAATCAAAAACAGAGGATAATGTAAAATTAAAAGTACAAAAGGGGTATAGAAATTAACCGAACCTTCACAGTGCAATCCAATAGTGCAACAGCAATGTATTTGGCATCAGGGCTAATTGCAACAGCTAGAACATCATCATTCATCTTTGTAGTCCTTACATTTGACAAGAAGAGCGGCTTTGAGTCCTTTAAACCAAACAGAAGTTCTCATATTAAATGTCATCCATGGAAGAGGTAAGAATTTCAAATTAAAATTTAAAAGGTAATGAATTTTCGAAAGATATTATAAAGTTAATAATTATGAAGGAAAAAGAAATTCGCATAGAAATATAAAAATTGCATATACAAACTCAAAAAAGGAAAAAAAAAAAACAAAAGCAAAAAACAAAGTATTACATCCAGTCTGGTATGTCACCAAATAAAACTGTAATTAATGGATAAAATGTGGGATGAAAGTTGTGTATATCCATATATGTTAAAGTCCATGCTAAAAAGGGTACAATCTATCATCTCTACCATTCCTCAACTTGCAGTTTTACGACAAAATGCAGATTTTAAAATGGCAACTAATACATAAACTGCAGGATGAAAGTTACATAAATTTTATATATCGTGAAAGTCAACATTAAAGACTTATGTTATACACATCCATAAGCATCAGAAAACATCTTAACTTTAAATTCAAATAACAATGCCATCACTCTCTACATTCGTCTATCACTCTCACACTTATCGATGAAGACACTTCTTGACTTATAGAAGTGTTCTGTTTCTCAAATGAAAACAAAAACAGAAAGTGAACATCTTCTGGAACTTATCATTGTATAATAGGTATGATAAGCTTACTTGGAACTCCCAACACAAGCATAAAAAGTAAAATGAAAAAAAATAAAATAAGATGTAACAAATAACCACAGAGAGGACAAGGTATGAAGAACATACTTGGCCAGGTTTTGGTTTGACTCGATACTCCCAGAACTTAACGTCATGATCTGCACTTCCAGTGACAAAACCATCTTCATTTGGAATGGCGGCAATCCAGTGAACTGAGCCACCATGGGCTTCCACTACCTCAATGCAAGTACCACTCCCAATATCAATAACTTCTATTTTTCCAGTTTTAGTCCCGACAAATGCATACTTGTTATTGGGAACTATTAAACCACAGAGTCCATACCCAGAATCAATGGTTCGCAGGCAAGAACCAGTGCTTGGATTCCAAATCTTCACCGCATTGTGGCTTGTAGACATCAAAAGAGTGTTGTCAGCACTAAGTGTAAGACTTCTGACATCAGATCGATGTCCCTGGAGCTCGATAGCAAGAGTTTTTCTATTTGCACCACTCTCAAGACAATAAAACTCCAGTAAGTTATTGTTCAAAGACAATGCCAAAGTAGCCAGTGAACTCTTTGGTGTAATTGGACAAAAAGAAATGGAACAAATCTTTTTACTAGCTCGAATTGTTTGAAGCAACTTGAAAACATCAGGGACTGTAATGACAGGGTTATTCTCATCGTCTTTTGCTGTGTGATTTGTTTCTTCATTTTCAATTACTTTGTCTTTCACTTTAGCAGATTTCTTCCCTTTCTTCCTGTGAAGCCTGCGTTTAGCTTTACGCCTAGCTTCAGGTGCATCGAGTACACGGAATATGTCCACTGTTTTCCCAGCCACTTGACAAGCAAGTAAACTACCTGACTTGTTGAATCTCAAAGTTGCAACTCTATCCTTGCTTTGTCTCTCAATTTCACCAAACAGTTTTAGAACTTGCCATCTATCCTGAGAGGATGTATCTCCATTGTTCACAATTTCAATCCCACTAACATCAGATCTGGATTGCCCATCATCTGCTTCATGCTTGATAATGTAAAATCTCAACTCCACATCTGCTGAGCCAGTGACCAGGTATCTTTCCTCAGGATCAACATCAATGGACCATATTTCACTATGATGACCACTAACTATTTGCATACAATGCTGGGTTTCAAGATCCCATACTCTCAAAAATTTATCTTTAGAGGAGCTAACAAGTTTTTTACCAGAATCCAAGAAAACAAGGTCAGTCACCTACAACACATAGCACGCGCACGTCAACATAAAATAAACATTAAAGTAGTCCTATTACAATCATGATACACGGCCATAACTAAAATGTAGTAACATACCTGGTCACGATGACCGCAAAGGCGAAAGAGGCCAGACTCTCCAACCACGTCCCATAAAATGACATCATTATCTTTGCTTCCGGATGCAAGCAAAGAACCAAGTTTGTTATAACGTAGCACAGTTACAGCCCCTTTATGTCCATTCAATGTAGTCTCACAGGTTCCCTTTTCACTATCCCAAATTCTTATACTACCGTCTGCATAACCACTAGCTACCTACATTCAAATCAGTTTACACTTTTTTATATACTAAAAGAACACAAAAGAAGTGAAGAAAGAATATTGCAGCTGTAAACTCAACAACAAACAATAATAATGAGTTTAGGACTGTTGTTGACACATTTAAAAAAATTTCGTGCAGCTAAAACCTTCTTCAACAAAAAATGCTTCGTGAAGAAAATCTTGATAGATACACTTTTAGAAAAGTACTTGTCATATGAGAAAAGAACATGCAGTAAATTGTATTTTCTAATCCAAAAGGCTTTTAAAGTACCAGAGAAGAAGAAGAAGCGGCAATGGAGGTGACCGCACGTGAGGAAGTAGACGGAACCAAGGCTTTTGTGCAGATGCCTTGACGCACGTGCCACACTCCCAGTTTCTCGAGTGCAGCAGTGAGCAGGTGCTTCCCTGAGCTATCGTATGTAATGTTTGAATCACCGGAAACGATCACACCAAATACAGACGCCGGTTCGTACCTAAGGTATGCCTTCACCATCGCGTCGCTGTGCTGTTTGTTCTGGAGAATCTCTTCAACGGTTTAAGGGTTTGACTATTATTTGGTTTGCTGCTCTTTCCTAAATCCTAACATTGTATGGATTAAATCGTTAGGCCCAAACTCTACTTATTGGGCTTTGTATATGAAAGAAAGTCTATAACATAATAAATATAGTTAAAATTTTTTAACAAATTAAAAAAGTCACTCTGGCCTATATGCGGGCAACGTGCTAAGCTAGAGTAAGATTTCTGAAGCGGAGCGAGCTAGCTTACTTAACAAAAACCATTTTGGGATTTAATCAAAATTGATTTCTATTTATAATTAAAATTTATAAATTATTTATAAAATTTTATTTATTTAATTCTAGAGTTTAAAAAAAATACAAATTTAAGACAATTAACATTTAAAAATAAGTAAAATATTATAAGGTGTGTAAAAAGAGTAGCAAAAATTAAAATACATATAAATTTAGTTAATTTTATTTTTATGTAATTTTAAACAAGGTCAAAACTACAAGAAAAGGAATTTTTGTAGGGTAACAATAGCATCACTCAATTTATTGTCAATAATAATTTATAATTTATTAATTACCTTTATTTTTATAATAATTTACAATTTTTTTACTAATTTATTATTAATTATAATCTGTTAACTAATTTATTAATAACAATAATAATAATTTATAATTCATAATAATTATAAACTAATTACGATTAAAAAATAAGCAAATAATAAGAACTGCTACACACTATTCTTCCCCACCAAATAAGTAAAAATAATAAATTGAAAAAAATTTAAATTGAAAAATGGATATCCTTTGCAAAACAAGCAAAAAAAAAAAAAATTCAAACTAAAACAAAATGCATGTATTTTCTTTTTCATTTTCGGAGTAAAATAGTTTTCTAGTTTCGTTAACAGATATGTTGTTTAAGAGGTATTTTGAAAACTTGAAGGATTCAATTGAAAATTGGGTTTGTTTTGATTTTATTTGTTATTTTGATAAATAATAGGGAATTACGTGTAAATTTTGTAAATCTGCGGAAGGTGCAAAATATACAGAGACGAAGAAGAAATTGATCATACTGTAGCGTGAGGACGGCGTGTAAAATGAAGAGGTGTCAAAGTTCTTTTTAAGTGAGAACAGGTCCAAGATTGACGTAATTGAACGGAGACTTCGAGTTCTCGACGGCGATATTAACCCTTGTACGGATCCATATGCTACTGCTAGTTCTAAGGAAACGAAAACAATGCAGATTTGAAGGGGTTTATTTCAGGGTTTATATTTTGGATTCTTCCTTCACCGTCTCGTCGCTGTTTTGTTTGTTCGAGACAATCTCTTAAGGGTTAAAGATTAGGTTATTATTTTGCTGCTCTTTCCTAAATCCTAACATTGTATGGATTAAATTATTGGGCCAAACTCTAATTATTGGGCTTTATATATTAAAGAAAGTCTATATTTATTTTTATATATTAAAAAAAGTCTATAACTTAATAAATATAATTAAAAATTTTTAACAAATAAAAAAAGTCACTCTCACTTATATGTGGACAACGTGTTAGACTCGAGTAAGCTTTCTGAAGCGGAGCGAGCTAGCTTACTTAGCAAAAATCATTTTGGATTTAATCAAAATTGATTTCTATTTATAATTAAAATTTAAAAATTATTATATAATAAAATTTTAATTAAAAATAATTTATTTAATTATTTATAAATAAAAATACTCTTATTATCATGTAAATAAGAATTACTGTTTGAGCATGAATATTACTATTCACTCAAGATACTGTTTACTCATAAATAACAACGAAATAATATTTAATATATTTAATTAATAAATATGTATAATAATATTATTATTTTTGATAATAATTAATTAATTAAAAATACTATATATAGATAATATTATTTAATTAAATACATATAAAAATATTAAATTAAAATATTATTTTAAAAAATAAAATTTA
>JAVXUL010000005.1:2923140-2934572 GCA_035590515.1 Trichilia minutiflora | reverse complement strand
ATATAATATTAATTAATGAGTTAATTAATATTATTAATTATTGATTTCTTTAATGGTTAAGGAAATAAATTAGTAACTAAGGGTAATTTGATCATTTCACAAAATTTATGGATTTGTCATTTTGGTAATTGTTAATGGACCTTTTAGTAAATTGTTATCTTTAGATTTTTACATAATTCATTTTATTTATTAATTATATGCTTAGTTGTCAACCATTAATATAATGTATATTTATCCTTTTATTATTTATTAATAAAATGTGTATTTTGACAATTTATGATTGGTCTATTGGTAGGAATATAATTGGCTACATTTTTGAAAATTATCAATTGAAAATATAAAAAAGAAAAATTGGAAATTACTTGTCTTCTCCAAGAGAAGCATTCGGCCATGATTGGGAAAAAATGGAAAATTGGTTTTCCATCAAATTTTCTAAAAGGAAAAGGTTTCTTCTAGTTTCCAAATGCAAAGGATGATGTAGATTGAAGAGTGGAGGTACTTTTCTACCTTGTCTTCATCAAATCCATACATGAAAAGTTAGAAAAAAAATTAAAACCCTAACCTAAGTTTACTCAGATATTGATGTATATAAAATTTAGGTATTAGATGCATAGAGAATTTTAATTTTTACATGTCACTAGGCCATAGATAACCTACAAAGCCCCTAGCGGTGGTTTTGCTAACCGATTAGCAAGCGGGGGTGCTGCCCCTGAAACCTAAACAATGTTAATGAATTTGTATTTAGGTTCAATTCAATCTCATTAAATGACTATATTTAAACGACTAAGTTTAATCATATTAAACAAAGAGGTTAAATAACCATATTTAACCAAGTCTGCATGTATTAACATATATTTAATCACATTAAACAACTAGATTTAATATGAAGTAGATTACTAAAATCAAATCTATTCGATCATGTTTCACAGATTCATACAGTATGGAAAATCCATTCAATCATCAACGTTAAACATTAAACGAATTGATTCAATCACATTAAATTAATTTGATCGTATTCATTCAACTACAATAATCGAATTTAAACAATCCATGTATTTACGTTCATTCAAATAGATTTGAATCAGATCTAATCCAATTTAATTTGTGTATAAACATTTGTTCTCACTTATGCAAATAAGATCTCATCAGATTGAATCCATGTATTAATGTCAAAACCATTAATCGCAAACATTAATCACAAACATTAATCACAAAATCATTAATCACAAAATCATTAATCGCAAACATAGTACATGTTTCAAAAAATTTCATGTCAAATCATACCAAAACATATCATCAAAAAGACATTTAGGTTTAAATCGCAAGTGGCTCTGATATTATTAAAAGAAATCGCGACGTACAAGCATGCAACGGATTATAAACTCTTGATTTTCATCCAAGGATCTATGCGATCAATCTAGTGTTTTATAAATTTATAAATTTTAGAATTCACAACTTTGTGCATGAATATGTCAAACCAAAAGTGCAGATTCTTAGACTTGTATCTCCAAGATATCCACATGAATAGGGTGAATCAAATTTCAAATGTTAGCTCCTTGTTCGCTTTTCTTTACGTGTTTTGTTTCTCTCGTATTTTTCTTTCTCTAAAAAAAATACAAATTAACCCTAGGCATTCTATGCTTTAAAGCAACAAAACGTCTCTTTATATGTTGCGGTTTAAGACTAGGGTTTTCACTATTTTGTCTATGACAAAATCAGCCCCCTTACATATTAGCATGGCCTTAATCTTAAGGCTCAATCTTTTTAATAAAATTTTAATTAACATAAGTAATTACAAAAGCGTCTTTAAGATTATAAAGGGAAGAAAATTCTGAATGAGCTAAAAGCAAAAAATTTTCACAAATTTTGGAAGATTTGATTAAACGAATCAACTAATTCGTTCACTCGAATTTTACATGGCTCTCGAGAACAATTCAACCCTTACATTCAATCGACCGAATTGTTTCATTCTTTCAGTCGAATTGATTTCTTTGCGCTGCATTAAAGAAGGATTAGGAATGTTGCATAGGGAAGTTTACATCTGATGCTGCGTTATCAATTCCTTTAGGCTGCTAAGTTTTCTCAAAAGTAAAATTTTAGAGGAGATTATTAATTAAATCTTCATAAATATCCTTTCATTTATGGTAACTTACACATAGTAGTAGAAGTGCAGAAAAAGATGTGATTCTTAGTCAAGCTTGCACGAAACAAAATTAACAGAATTGGTTTAACATTTTTTTCCATAGATATAACTATAACAAAATGGAGAGAGCTAAATTTTATAGTGGAACTATCATGTAAATGTAGTAACACAACTTGTTCAGTGGTCAAGGGCTCCGTGGTTTTGACTTAACAATATGGAACCACTGATGAATTCGCAACAAGGACTTATTTGAAACTTAGTGCTGTAAACTAAAATTGGCCCTTCAGTTCTTGTACTGGATGGAGTTTCTTGGCTTCCTATATATATTGTTGCCAATAATAGGTCAGAAATGGAACTGTTACATAGGTAAAAAACCTCTATACATCTTACTGGGTCCATACATTGATTCTGATCTGAATTAAAAAATTCGTGCTAGTCCGTAACTTGCATAGTTTCATCATGTAATACGATAATAAACTGACATTAAAATTTTGGTGGTGAAACTCTCCGGAGGATGAAATCTCCAACTACCCACAAGGACTTGTTTTGGTCCCTTGTGGAACAGATGATGATAGTGTTGTTGCGGACTCTCATATTAGAGGTAGCCGGCTGCGAGCGTCTGACGAGGAAGTGGATCTCCTTCTACCTGGTAGCGCAAGGTATGATATCTCTGCACCTCAAGATGGTTTCCTCACATATACTTAGTAGAAGCCTGCTAAATTACTTGCAATGTCAAAAGAGCACCAATGAATCCAAAAGTGCATTGACAGACTATGCAATTCCAATTATGCTCTTTAAGGAATGCAAAAAAGCATTCACAGATTATGCAACTAGCCTTAAAAATTAGAGAATTCAGCTTGTTCACGCTCCTTGACATGTATATATAAATTTTGCCTACCTTGTCTATTTAGGTGTCTAAACTAGAGGTCCCACCCTCCCTCGCCGGATTAAATTCATTCTCATACACCCATTTAGTCTGTTAAAATTTCCTGCAGTATACAAGCGGGTTTCTTGTTTGTTCGCTTAAAAATATTATTTTTGAAGCAGACTCCAGTTCAGCTTGGTGTGAACATGCCAGCAAGGGCGGAGCAAATTCCAGGGAAGCAGGAAGATCTTTTTCATCTATGTTACGATGTTGTTCTCTACTTGGGAATAATTGATATATTGCAAGAATACAACATGTCTAAGAAGATTGAACACTCATACAACTCTCTTCAGTTTGATTCCATATCAATCTCTGCTGTCGACCCAACATTCTACTCTCAGCGTTTATTGGAATTTATCGTGAAGGTGTTTCCTCCTACGAGCTAAAAAAGGTTTTTGGGTACTGAGGTAACTAGGGTTGTAAGTACTGTGAAGAGAGTGGCATTGTTGGTACTGATCAAAGAGCTGAGTAGTGTCCTACGGTTGACTTATTATTACATCTTTTGCCAAATGATCATTACGAACATACGCAGTTTTCACTTTTCAGTCCAGCTACTGTTTTAGTTTTATGAATGATTGGACGAATTCAATTTGATTATCATTAGCGTCCACAGGACGTCCCATATCTTTCTCCTCAATGTTCTTCTATGGTGGAAAACTGAAGCAGCCAGGCAGATCAAATGAAGGAGGTTTAAAGTGGATATAGACCTCTTTCTAGCTTCTTTTGCAGCTTCTATATCCTAACCGGCGGTCATTTCTTTGAAACAAAATTGAAAAGGACAAGCAATTCAAAATACTTTCAAGCTCTCTAATAAGATCCAGATTACAATTTCATTATGTATCAGACTTGACATTCAAATATATCTCAGAATGATATCTAACGTTTAAAAACTTGCATAACAACGGCATAAATGTGAACTAGGATACAGGATGCCAACCCATAAAACAGCTACTGTCCCATGTTAGGAGGTGGGGGTGGTGGACGAATCTGCATCTGTTGACCCATAAAACCTTGAGGAGGAGGAGGAGGAATTGTTGGAGGCCTACCCATCTGGGAACCAGGAGTGAAATTTGCCATTGTACCGCTACCACCTGGAGGCGGAGGAGCAGGTGGAGCTCCACCAGGAGGCATAGGCCTAGGGCCATTTGCCATTGGAGGTGGTGGAGGCGGTAATGATCCAGGCATTGGTGGTGGTGGTTGAGGTGGCGGGGCTCTAGGAGGATTCCCCGTCGGCAAGCCTGGTGGCGGTCCCTGTGATGATGACGGTGGTGGTGGTGGAGCTGCTGTGCCATTGGCTGCAGGGGCAGTTTGAGGTTTGTTCACCTCCAGTGGTTTGGTTTTGAAATATAGCTGCAACTGCATATGCCAAATAGAAGCAAGATTATGTCCACAAGCATTTAAAAAAAAAAAAGAACCAAAATAAATATAAAGTCAATCAATGATCAACTTGACAGAAGCAAGTTATAATTAACAACTAACAGGATGAAACAAATCTATAGTACAAAATTCAAATCGAGAGTGGACCAACTTACTGGACCCAATCAGTTGCAAGGGGTTGCCCTAAAGTTGTGCAAACCATGTGGTTTATATGCAACTTCAGGCAAGACAGACATTGGAACCACTTGAAGAACAAACAGGTCGAATGCCCAATCATCTGAATGGTCCAACTCTCAGAAAATGCAAAGAGGGCCAAAAATTTAATTTAAAAAACGAAAAGTAGAAAAAAACCTAACCGTGAACATCTTTGAGTCTGGATCCCAGTGGGAAAAGAGCTTGGGAGTAGATTTGTCAATCTCTGTGCTAGGAACCTGAAATGTAAATACAAAGCATATATGTTCTACATCTCCAAAACTGAAATGGTAAAATGGAAGTCAAGATGATGCAATAAGATGATTGATTTACCTTAGAAGCTATAATCTCATATGGTTCTGCAGCAAACAGAAGATATTGATATCTCTTATCAAATGGTTGAACTCTCTGCATAAAAATAAAATGACAATATTAGGATACGATTCTGTGTGTAGAAAGGAAAAAAGTTCAATTTTCATAATTGGAGTGTGATAAAATTTTCTAAATAAATGATCATGATTACTGAGCATCAAAAAAAGGTGAGGCATGAAACTCAGGTAAAAAATACAAAGGCTACCTGCTCAAAAGATGACATGAACCGATGCCTAGGCTTTGCTAAATCTTCTATCTCAGGATACTCGATCTGCATTTGAAATTAAATTATCATTGCACATAAAAAATATAAGATACCATATCGTGAAATCCAATCCTAGCTACAAAAAATGAAAAATAAAAATATCATGTACCTGGAATAGAAGGGACCGCTGCTTTGTCTCTGGATCAAACTGTTTTGTCACACGATACCCAGGCCTACCAATTTTGACTGCAGGGATACCACAAAAACATACTCTTTAGTTGAAATACTAAGAACAGGATTCTTAATGAGTTACAATTCTTGTAGGTTCATGTACAGGCGGAAGAAAAGGTATCAATAAGATATGTGAAAGCTTTAAAGCAACCATAACAAAATTTTCAACGATATAAACACAAACAAATAAAAATGGCATTCTAATTAACAGGATCATATGGACCATGATGGGATTAACCAATACACCTATCCTAGCCTCGTTCAAATCAAATATAGAATCATTATTCAAAATAAATAATTAAGAACCAGACTTTAGACCTAAGGCAATGTACTATAACGAAGCATTTCTTGTCTTGCATCACAACTATACATGATTCAACCCTTGTTTATTGTCTTGAAAAACTTCCTTCTGACCTTAATTATCAATCAAAACTGACCCACAATATCAATTCAAACATGGCTTACATTCAAATCAAAACTGTTTTCCTTCGCCGCACGCGCTGCTCTCTTAGCCAAATTGGTTTGATGGCGCTTCCCTTGTGTATGGGCCAGGTAATTGCCCTCATTGTTGTGAAGTGTTAAACACAGCTTACATTCATAACTAAAAATAATACCCACTAAACAAAACAAACTTATGGCAACATATTTAATCACTATCAAATCAAACCAGCATTCAGAACACAGAGAGAAACTTACCTGCCGAGATGATTGCGCAAGAAATAAGGGTCTTTAGCGAGATCTATGGTCTCGAGAGCCAGCCTTCGGAGGCGTTCACGGTGGTCAATTGCTTCATTTTGAGCTGAGGCGGACCGCTGCCTGGCTTTAAACCCCACTCTCTGTCCATGATTTACTGTACTATACCATGCTATCCGCTAAAATTTGCTGGCCAAGATCGAAGAAAATGTTCTCCTTCGGCTTTTAGTTCTGTAGCTAATTTAATACTTCCTATTAATGATTTGAAGTGCAGTTTAGCAAGCAATGGGCCCAGACCTACCTATACCTTTTCCAAGTCATGGTGTTTTGGTAGTAGAAAACTGGCCCATAATTTATATTTTGTTGGGGTTATATTTTTTAGGAAATAGATCTTTATGCCCTAAAATTTGATAAATAAAATATTTTAGTTCCACTTAAATACTATCAATTTTTATAAATTAGTTGACATAGGAAAGGTGTGGCTAAATTAGTTTACGAGTTTTAGAACCTAACCAATGGACTATTGTAGGCTTTTCAATCATTGTCAGAGTTTGAGGTTAGAAAACTAATTATGGTGATAGTAAAAGATTGGAAAAGAGTTAGTTTGATATCACTTGACGTAAGGAGTTTAGTTGAAACCCTAAAAAAAATTGGTTTACCTAAAAGAAGGTGTATCCTTACTTATATAGTCCACAACCATCTCTTTCTAAACTGATAGGAGTATTTATTTTTTCTATAGACATCTTTGTTATACTCTTTGACTTATCAAGAGTATGCAACTTTATAGGATTTTGAAAACTACTTAATAGCCCACTAAACTTCTCGATCGTGGTTAGAGTAGTAGAAAAAAAGAGTCTAACTTTGATACCAAAATAAACATAATGAAAATACGTGCTTACAATATTGAAATAACATTTAAATTTAGGACTTATATAATTCATAAAAAAATATGATAAACCTTAAAATTTGAGAAAAATTTAAGTTTAATTTATCAAAAGTTTCAAAGTTACAAACTTAAAAAAGGAGCCCTATTTATACAAAAAATTAGGGTTAAGTTCAATTACATATTTGTCCTTAAAGTTTAAAGATAAAACAATACAAAAGTTGAAGCACGAAAGGATAAAAACATCATTCCAGATTCGATTCAATCCATCGAATAGGGGGACTCAGTTGAAAAAAAATGTTTAGGGCTCTAATGAAAAAATTTGTGCATGATTTAATTGATTAGGATGGATAACTTGATCGACCAAAATTGCTTTAGAAAAATTCCAGAGAGAATAAAAATTTTGGTCGATCGAGTTACCCATTCTGGCTGACAAAATCATGCATAGATTTCTTCTCTAGAGTCTCAAATATTTTGGTCAATCGAATACCCCTATCCAATTGACCAAATTACACCTAAAATGACTTTTTACCCTCTCGTGCTATAATTTTTATGCTATATTGTATTTAAAATTTAAGAACAAATATATAATTAAACTTAACCCTAATTTTTAATATAAACATGACTTATTTTCTTAATTTATAACTTTAAAACTTTTAATAAATTGAATTTAATTTTTTTTTTCAAATTCTAGGAGTTGTCATATTTTTTGGTAGATTCCAAAAGTTCAGATTTACCATATTTCTTAGTAGATTTCAGGAGCTTCAAATTTAAACATTATTTCAATCTTATAAAAAATGTTTTCATTGTGTCAGTTTGATCTGATGCAGAGGGGCCAGCTAGAACCTTAGGTAAATTATATATCCTATAACTATCATTTTCTCAATTTTCTCTCTCAAATATTCTCATTATATTCCTTTACTAATATGTGAGTGGTCTTTTCTTTCATAGATATCCTTATCATACTCATTTATCTATTAAGAGCCCACAAATTTGAGAGGCTTTGGATATAAGACCCAGTCTTGAGGAGTGCAAGGACAATGAAAGCTCGAGTAAAGAATGACTCTTGAGAACAGGAATGAACCGAATCTCACATCAAAATGAGAGAGAAAGTTTCTTATATTGGAATGGGAGAGAAAGTTCCTAATCTATATATATTAAGTTGAAACCAATATGTCAACAAGACCACTTGGATGGATTTGGACCCATTATCAAGAATAAAACTATGAGACCCTAAAGCTTGGACTAAAACTGACGATATCATCGACAAGTATGAAGTCCTAATGGATATTACCTATGAGGGGGATGAATTGGTGATATGGCAAAAATTAAAAAAAATTTAAACGATAAAGTTTTTGGTGAAGAAATCTTAATGCAATAAATGAATGACAGTAAATAAGTTGTTGAGAATGTAGGTGTAGAGAGAGAAAGAGCTAAATATAGACACAACTAGTTTTATAGTGGTTCGATAATTAACCTACGTCCACTTTTCTTGGTTTAGTCTCTTGAATCCGAGGTATCACTAAATCTTGTTTAAAAAAAGGGACAAGAGAATCCCAAAGTATAATCTCTTTCTTAATGGTGATAAACAACGTTACAAATAACTTCTTATGACGGGTGAAATTGAATGCAAAAAACAAACTTCTTTTTCGAGTGAAGTTTTAACCCAAGGAAACACAACGATAATATTTTTGAAATAGAGTTCTCTCACATAACAAATTTTTAATACATATCAAATTTTCTCTTACTAAAAAATCATTAACAATGAATGAACGATGACAAGAATAATTGATATTCTTCACTGATATTCTTTTTGCCTCTTGATTCTTGTTATTCAATACAAAATAATTGCTATTTATACATTCATTAATAGGCTTCAATAACTCTCTAAACCTATAGTTATTTCGCGCATTTAATACGAAGAACTAGCCATTACAATCTTGAATCTGTCACAGGTGTTGACACGTTTGATTGTTTTAGAGTGAAGGTGTTGATATTTTGATCTAAAATATTGATACGTTTTGACATATCGTCTTTTCAAAATTTCTTCAGGCTAATGGTATCGATACATTTATAAAAGGTGTCGAAACATTCTCTCGTTGGCTTTGACAATATCCATCACAAAGGTGTTGATACGTTTCTTCTGAATCTTTGATTCTTGATGCTTTATCTTGACTGTTCAAATAAGATTGAGTGAAAACTATATGTCTGAGTAAATCAATTTTAACACAATTATATATTTGACATCATCAAAAACACGTAAACACTTTTGGGATCATCATCTCTCCCTTTTTTGATAATGATAAAACACTAACTTATTAATCAAATTATTCAACATACACATGCTTTTAGTAGATTTGTATCAAATAAAAATATCAAACGCCATGGTTTCAAATGATAGATGATCTCCTCTTTTTTGTCAACAATCAAAGAAGGGATAACCAAAATCATCTCTAAACAAATGGTTATCAAGTGGATCTATAGAAACAAATAAGAAACAAATCATGACTTATCACTCATAAACAAATAATAAACAAATCATCTAGAAACAAATAATCAAATCATCCATAAATAATTGATAAACAAGTTATCCAGAAACTATTTGAAGAACAAAACAAAGTAATAAAAGAAATATTCAACGATAGTGGCGACGACTCTGGCTTAAAATCTCTATTAGCTCAAGATCAATATCAGGACCAGATGATGAAGAAGAATCATCCACCTGAGCTGGACAAGATGAAATTCCTTTACTAGATAGAGGTTGATAACCGATAGGAGAAGGTCTCGACTAGAAAGAATGATAATACGGAGAAGGCTGAGGACCAGAAGAAGGAGGATGAGGTTCAAATGATGGTTCTAGTTTACCTAACCTAGCCTCTAAGTTATCTAACTTAATGAGCAAATCTGCATGATTGATGACTGACTCTGTCTGATGTTTATCAATCATCTACCTGATGTTGTACATCATCTATTGTGCCTTAGTAACTCGTCGATCGAGCATATGAGCTACCGACATAACTATAAATTGAAGAGCAGTGAAGCTCTTCAATAGCTCTTCGATCTTAAATTTTAATGTCGGTGCAGAGAGCACAAGAGGAATTGATGGTCAAGGTTGGCGACATTAGGATTTTAGTTTATCCTGTTGTGTGGTCTACGGAAGAGATGCAGGAGGAGGAGGAGGAGTTGGAGGAAAAACGACTGTATATCCGAAGGCTCAATGATTGACTTAACATAAGTGCGCTTCGGTTTCTGTCTCACAGTGCCCTTCAATTTCTATCTCACAGTGCCCTTCAATTTCTATTGCTCAATCTGCCTAGATGATAACTCCATATATGGATCAGACAATTGGGTGTCATCATCTCCTCTACAATCACGAACGCTCACTTGGTTGTCACTCATAGTGCATCTTCTTTAATGTAGACTCACCTAAAATAGCCAAAGGCAGAGAAGTTACACTTTTGACACCAACCCATAAATCTGAAGGAGTCCTTCATATCAAGTGGGTTATAGGAAACCCATAGTGAAGGTTATATTTGTTAGAGGCCCTTCGTATGATGCTGGTGATGAGCTAGTTCGCCAAATTTGATCTTCTGTGGTTTATTATACCGTTCATCCACCACGTATTTTTAATAGACATCTTTGTGAACTTCCTTGAATGTGCATTTAGATTATAGATAATAATAAGGTGCAAAATTAGTTTATTCAACCCCAATTTTGAAGGTTTGTTCTTAACAACTTGTAAGTCAGGGTCTTTGAAGATTGTTCTACAGGCTTCAAGCAGTCTGAAAGTTGAAGAAGTATAATATTCTCCCTTTGGTATTAGATGAAAAATACTAGATACCATAGTTAAAGGTTCTATGGCCTAAATCATACTTAAAATGTAAGTTTTTCATGCCAA
The DNA here is from genome assembly GCA_035590515.1 of Trichilia minutiflora. Taxonomy (NCBI): domain Eukaryota; kingdom Viridiplantae; phylum Streptophyta; class Magnoliopsida; order Sapindales; family Meliaceae; genus Trichilia; species Trichilia minutiflora. Next base: position 2,923,653 of record JAVXUL010000005.1, on the reverse strand, counting down.
AACCCTAGGCTAAATATATGAAAAACAAAGGGTTTCAAGATGCCTAACCAAATGGCTTTTGGTAGACTACTTGAGTGCTTTCTTTTGTGATGAAGATGAGAGCTTGAAACCTAGCTCCTCTTTACTTTACACCATCTTTTTTGTCTTCCCTAAGCTTGGCCAAAATTTTGGTGGTGAGAGAGATGAAAAATCTTATTTTTCTTGTCAAAAATAAAATAAAATAAAATATTTATATTTATATTTATATTTTCTTTTCTTTTTCTATTTATTTAATTACATATTTATCTTATAAATATATTAAACAAATGGAAATAATATGATACAATGTCTCTTATCTTTGTAGGATGCAACCAAGCCATTTGGACCAATTAACAAATGACATATAAATGGAAATACATTAATCATTCACAAAGTGCCATTTGTCAACATATTAACCATTAATATTAAATCTTTATCTAACTCTTTAACACTTAAAGAAATTAGATATATGGCATCATAATTAACATTTTAATT
>JAVXUL010000005.1:2888961-2915201 GCA_035590515.1 Trichilia minutiflora | reverse complement strand
TACACTTCCCAACTATCGTACCTCTTTAATCAACTTGGATAATTTTGTAGTTTATCCAGACGCTTCTGCAGCCTAGGCATTCCAATAAGCCATAAAGGTAGCCCATGCTTCAAGAGTCATATTCAGAGGCATTCTCATGCCCGGTTGTTGGTATTGAGGAGGAGGTTCAGGTTGCTCCTTAGGTTCGTGTTGAGGAATATACGAGGTAGCCTCTTCTTTGACTTCAGGCATGATCTCTCTTCGTGTTCTACCATGACCTTGCCTAAGTCTTGAAGACATTATTGCTATAAAAAGAACACAGAGTTCAAATATACGCATTTAATATGGTGGTGATACTTTCTATGACTCGACTTACCTAGTCCATTGAAAAACTTACAAAAAAACTATAAAATCATGTACAGAATTTCAAAATATAGCTTGAAAATCAAGTTTAGGCATCTTTAAAACCATTTTAAAACCAAAAGCTCCGATACCAATAAAATTATCATGCCCCAACCTATAGGTCCCACACGCGACAACCGTCACAAACTTTCAAGATGTATCCAATCATACAGAATACATCCTATCATCCTGTAAGGTATTTACAAAACCTATTTCAAAACTTTTTCACACATCACTTCCAAAACAAATTTAACTAACTCACAAACTTTGAATCATTTCAAGAAACCATAAGCACTTTTATAGAGAACATTTCAATCCTTTTCCACAAAATAATCATTCAAGTATAAAAGTATCAAATTTAAGCGAATCAAAAACAATATCCAAATAATTTATACATTTGTTTCCATTATATAAATGAAAATACAAATTCAAATCACAGAACAGTTTTAGTGGACTAAGATATCTCTATCATGAGTTGGTTTTCAGAAGTATACCTGAGATCCTCTACCCCAAAAGGATCACCACCATCGCTCGTTGCTAACTAAGTGAACCTAAAACTGGAAGGTGAGGGCGGTGAGTATAAGAGAGTATACTCTGTGAGTGAACTAAAGATAAAAATAAATAAATAATATCATAGAAGAGTACAATTAAAATACATTATATACAGTTCAATGAAAATATTTTTTTTAGTTCGAAATCTCAAATCATATATCAAAAAATCATTGGATTGGCTACCTTTCTCGGAAATTACCCTGGCCCTGGGCATCCCAAGATCCTCAGTGGGTTTTATATGTAATAAAATCATGATATTTTATAAAAGATAGATTTAAATGTAAGAAATGAAATATGCATGGTTATACAAAAAATATACCCACCACAGACGTTCGTCTCGAATTAGCCATAGGGTAACATCTATGACTAGCCCGATAAGACTCACAGGTAGTCAAATCCCATCACATCGTCACAATAACACAATCATACATCACCCTCACCTGTGAAGTCTCTACTCATCTAGGTGACCTCTCTATCAGGCCGACCCTAAATAACCTCCCCTATAGCTATAATAACCAATTTCAGCCCTCATAGACGTCATCACCAAAATGTATATCAATATCCACATGTCATATATATCCAACAAGATATCAAGAAAACCACATCTATCAAACATAACTCATCTTGGCCTCTGGCCATTAATGTGTAAACATAAACATCATAAACTGTGGATATCCATATATAGACAAGTATACGCAAAACAAAGCAATATACATAAATATTATTTAAAAATATATCAAGCGTTCACATAAGAGTATTCAAAAGTATTTTAAATTAATACAAACATAAAAGTGTTCACTCATAACTTAGGGAGGGTATACACTCTTTAGTTCACCTCATTTCTCGGATCGATACGCGGATTCTTTACTCGTGCACTGTTGCCTAAACGCAAGTACCAAAACCATATCAATATACATTCTTAAACCTCAAATAAGACTCATATACGTGCAATGCATGCTAACCCGGGTTTCCTAAAAGCTGATAATATACGAAAATCGGATAAAACCCTCATTATGAACCTAATTATCCATACATTACTATCACGAACCCACATTACAGTTACATTAGCGTAATTCGACTCAGTTTCGTAATTTAAACATGTGGGTCCCACACGCTTGCCAGAACAATAACTCGATTACTGTTTATGCCTACCCATTTCCTTCAAATTTGTATTTTTAATATCCTACGATTTTTTCGACTTCACTATAATTCGAATAACGCTCAAAAAGTAAAATATGGGTATAAATCTAGCAAAAATTCTATGAGTGAATAGTAATATCCATTTCACAAAATCATACCATAATGCAAAATAAAATATATAAACGAGTTAGAAACGAAACGAGTTACCTCATGGTATAGTCGTTTTGCTCTAATTTTATCTCAAACTCGAAAAACCTCAAATTGTATCCCGAAAAACCTAACTCTCCATTCTCAAACCTACGCTCCAAATGCCAAATCGAAGTGCGTACAGTGTTTGTTGTATAGAATGTAGTGAGAAATTAAGAAGAAATCAAAGAAAACACAAGAACAGGGAGATGGATTTACAAGACAGAGGAGAGAACAGGAAGAGAAGAAGAGAAAGAAGAAGAAAAGAAGAAAAACATGAAATCTGGGGTCTCAGCCCCCTATTTATAAAAAAAGAATGAAATTATCATTTTGCCCTTAAATAATGCAAAGGAGAATCTTCTAGAAACGGACAAAATCATCATTTCACGCCGATTCGATCGAATGAATCGAAAAATTCATTCGAACGAATATGAATTCAATCGAACGAACTGGATTTTGATCAAACGCATTTGACACTTTCGAAGTCAGGAGCTTCCCAATTTTTTGTTCGAATGATCAAACATTTGTTCGAACGAAATGATCAATTCGACCGAACGAATCACCATTCGATCGAATGAATTTAGGATCAAAATTTTTCAGGGAGTTCCTCCAAATTTCGTCCGAACTATCCGCTTTTCGTTTGAACGAATTGTCCATTCGTTCGAACTAATCTGAAATCAAGAATTCGTTCGAATGATTCAAGCCATTCATTCGAACGAATTACATTCTCTCAAATCCTTTCCTTAATTGAAAAATATCATTAAAGTCCTACTCAAAATAAAACTAATATTTAATTTCATTAAGGTCCCTGTGTTCACAGCCCCAAAACTTTATCATAAGCAATTCAACTCTCAAAATAATTACGAAATCATACCCACATGCATACGGGGCACAAAATGAATGCAAATGCATGAACTATAAAAATATAAAATTATAGATATGCCCTTGACATATAAGCACGGGGCTCATAATTATACTCCCTGAAACTGTTGATTTCTTTTTCTTGCTTTTGGTTTTGAGAGTCAAATAATAAGGGAGTCAGAAACTAAAGTAGTTGAATTAGGATTCCAATGATCCTATCAAATGGATTAAGATGACTATCACAAAATGGAAGTGATTTGACTGTCTACAAGAGGGTGATATAGAATTTTATTCTGATTTGATTGACTATCATCATTACTTGATATGATCATAGGTCACTTGCAAAAGGTTAATCTAATATATAATTAGAATATACATTAATTTTAAGGAACAAAGAAGGTGAAGTTAATGGTATGTGTTCATTTTCAAAGTACTCTTATTTTGACATGGTTAAGTAAATAGAACGGCCTCTGGAGTTGGGTATAAGGAGGTTCCAGCTAGAGGAACGGATTCTTGAAAGAATAGTGGGAGAATGTACTGCCTCGTTGCACTGGAAATCATCCTAGGAATGTAGACACTCGCATCCATAAAAACTAGAGCTGTCACGTTTAACCCACAATTTAGATAGGTTAGGACAAAAAAATTGGCTCTTTTAATTCGCAGGCTGATTTGGCGCGGTCTGTTTAACCCGCGGGTTAAACGGACTCATCCGTTTAACTCACGGACTAACTCGTTTAACCTATTTAATTAAAAATAATAATTTAATTTTTTTAACCTTTAGATTTAAATGATGATTAATTATGTTTGAATCTTAATAATGATATTAAACTTATTATTTATTAGTATTGAGTGATATTGGATTAATATATTTTGACATTTGAGATTATGTGTTTAAACTTATAATTGTTAATGAAACTTTTATTTGACTTATTAATATTTTTATATATTAATTTATAATATAGTTATTTTATATTGTATTTAGATTATAGACTTATTATTGCTACTAACATATTATATTTATTAAAAATTAGTGTATTTTATATATTTTTTTTAAATTTAAAATTTTTAAAATCGATCTATAAATTAAGTTGTTTAGACTTGTTAACTTGTAAATTAAATTAAAATTAATAAAATATTAATTTATATAATAAATAAATTAACTCAATTTAATTTATTTAAATATTAATTTATAACTGGCTGAATCAAATCGAATGTACCGATCTATTTGACAGCTATTAAAAGCTATTAAGAGATTTATCATCTGTCTACAATTAGCACCAATAGTTAGTAGCTACCTGACATGATTTTCAGGGTATATAAGCCGAAGACACTTATCATAATGCAAAAATGTAGTAATACTTATTAGTGAAATAAAAATTTAATTTAATTTATCTTTTACCCCGTTATAAAAATATACAAATAAATTATTTTTTTATAAAAAGCAAAAATTACTTAGAATAAGATATATTTAATTAAAAATAAAATTTTAAATAAAATTATTGAACAAATAAGATATTAATGTTAAATAAATTAATTAATATAATATAATTATTTGAATAATTAATTATGTCATAAATAAATTTACATGTTAAAAATACAAAATAAATTTATTATTTTAAAATTAATATTTTAATTTAAGAAAAATAAATAATAATTATTAAATATATATTATTTAAATAATAAAAATTTAAAATTTATAGAGTTTGAACTTTGAATGATAAATTAGAGAGGATTCATGTAGGTAAAAAAAAATTGAAAAGCTTCGTGTAGGCACGATCTAAATAATAATATTTAAAATCGTAAAAAAATAAAGTGATAAATTTCTTTCAATAAATAACCCCACTGATACTGATATCAACCGTTGGCCTAAACTATGATGAAAGAGGGCCCACAGCAAGAGCGTTCCAATCACGAACCTCAAAACAGCCAAGGCTAACGTCAAAGTGCGTACTATTTATTCATTGGCTTTATATATATATATATATATATCATACTCTTAAAATTTTTTAAATATATTAATTTTATATAATTTTTTATTAATTTTATTTCTGAATTTCCATAATAAATTTACAAATATACTTTTAATACTATGATTAATATTCTATTTAAAATAATATTAAAAAATTGAAATTATATTTTAGATAGTATAAAAATTGATATATTATTTTATATATTAATCAATAGATGAAAATTTCTTGACTTAAATTTAAATATAAATTTTTTATTTATTAAATTATATAAATTCAAGAGCGAAATGTAAAGTTAAAAATTAACATTTAATACTTTTAACATAATAAATTTATTTAATTTTAAATTGTATAAATTTAATAAATAAAAATTTGCATTATTATTTTAAATTAAAATAATAAGTTAAGAAATTCTTATTTATAATTAATATTTTAATTAATATATAATATAATAAACCAACTATTTATTTTATAATATATTTTAATACAATATTTATGAATAAGTGCAGTGATTTGGTATTATCAATTCAGTTTTTTTAGTTATTTAAAATATACATTTTATGATATAATTTTAAATCCTTAACATTATTCTATATAATATTATAAATAAATTATAAATTTGTTATATATATATATATATAAACCGATCTCTGATTATATAATCAAACTATAAAAATTAATTTCAGCATGACGCAAAAATTTAAGAGTTTAATGGTGCAGATGAAAATCGTATAAGGTATTGTCACCAGTGGCCGCCGGCCGATAATGGTAATTTTCATTTTTTTCTACTTGCTTAATAATAATAATAATAAATAAATAATAATTAATAAATAAAATAATTATTGTTATTTTTATCTAAATTCACAAAAAAAGCTAACGGATGTAAACTTTTGTGTGTATTTTTAAAATTAGTTTGAGTTAAAATATTTTATTTAATTGAATTCTTTTCTCTATTTCTTTATTTAAATCTTTAAAAAATATATATTTTTTTAAAAATAAATGGAAGTGAAAAATGAAAAGAAAAATAAAAGAATAACGTTGGTGGTTGTGTGTTGTGTTCCTCTGCATTTAGCCGTTTTCTTTAACTTGTTTATGTTAACAAACATTGATGCCCACTACCACTGCCAACTTTCCTTTTCCTTTTGTTTTTCATTTTCTTCCTCTTTATAATTTCCCTGATTATTCTGCTTCATTGTCATTGCACTTCTCAGACAGAGAGAAAAAAAGAACATCATTGAACACAAACACAAGGTTCTGCTCGGTTCTGTTCATTATTTACAAACAGCACACAACTTAAAATACAACAGAAGAGAAGCGGGCTATTAAAAAAGAGTACTCAGTCTGAGTTTCGAGTTTGTTTAGATTGATTGAAAATGGGATCGTCTTCAGGGCAGAGTAATAATAGCTACGATCTTTCTTTCAAGATCTTATTGATCGGGGATTCTGGGGTTGGTAAAAGCAGTCTTCTTGTTAGCTTCATTTCATCGACTGTAGATGATCTTGTACCCACCATTGGTATACCCATTACTTTTTTCCTTTTCCTTTTTCTTACTTCATTATGTTTGGTTGCTCAGAAAACAGTAATTAAGCTTGTTGGGAATATCAGATTTTAATTATATAATTTCTTAGCTCTTAAACAGGGTTGGATCTCTGAAGTTCAGGGTAGTGAATGTGACCTTAATTTGTTTCAAGTTTCTAATTGATTATAATTTATAAGTTCCTATTCTGTTTTACATTATAATTCACCCAATATTTTCTTGAATACTATTTAGGGAATCTTCACTATGATTGTATTCCTGATGTTAATTAAATATGTTATCAAAATAGGGAAAAGAAAATGTTTTCCCTCCATTTGTTGTAACATATAGAGGTACCCATCTGAGTTTTATAATTGATTTTTTCATCAATGGTCATGGTTATCTGGGTTGATGATGTTATTTTCTTCTCCTTTGTTTGTGTAGGTGTGGATTTTAAGATCAAGCTGCTAACAGTCGGTGGGAAAAAATTGAAGTTAACAATTTGGGACACAGGTGAGCCAGCAATCACAATCAAATATTAAAACAAATTTCCAACCTGTCTGTTGTTCTAACCAATATGACTTGATGGTTTCTTGCTGTTTTGCCGATGTTATTGCCGTTTATTAAAGTTTAAATGATGCTACATTTGAATCTAGTCAATCAAATACATATGTAAAAGTTGAGGATAAAAGGTGTACTTCCCAAATAGGTTCCCTCCAACTCCCAGTGGTTGCTTTACTCATAAAATCTCTTTTGGTAAACAACAACTGCATTCAGTTTTGACTTAGAATCCAGGTTATTTGTTTCACCGAAATTTTCCCTTCAGCTGAATTTAATTATCCGTTGAAGTAGAGTTCTGAACTTGGGGAGCAATGAAGATTGTTATACATTTGTAAATTGCATCTTATTGTGTTGTTTAAGATAATCTATTGCTTGACAATATTTAACATTTGTACTGATTGAAGGTTCTTCTTTTTGACAATATAAGGTATTCTTTGTCATTCCATTGAAGTATTTACTTTTTAGAGAACACATTATGATTTTTATTTTTATTCTTTCGGCAATGTGGATGAAGCATGGTTAATTGTAAAATCTTTTGGCTCTGGCAGCTGGACAAGAGAGATTCAGAACAATAACAAGCTCGTATTACAGAGGTGCTCAAGGAATCATTCTTGGTATGCCATCAACAATGAATGCTGCATGTCATTTTCCAAAACCATGATTTAAAAGCTTCTATTTTCTTTATTTAAGCTTATTATTATAGGTCAAGGGTATTGACTTACGAAATGTAAGTGTTTTGGCATCATAATGCAGAAAGGTACTGACATCTCTTTAGGGCTATAAGAGAAGTTGACCGGTTTTTATGCTAGGTTGATTGCCAAGATGAAAACTATAGTTTGATTAAGTTACAATCTTCTATATTTACATGCTTTTTTATAAATTTCTGATCAACATCTTCTCCTAAAATGACTGAAACAGCTGAGTTCAATTTGGGGTGTGGGAATTACTAGAAGGCATGTATGTTGATAGACAAGTGAAAGGGAAGTGCAAAATATGGCATTGTCTTATATTAATTAATGCTTAGTGGGCATTCAATTCTAGCCTTACCTTCTCTCAAAGGGGTTGAACAGCATCTTATGCAACATTTATATTAATTGTACTAAATGGTTTCTTTTTTTCCTTATCAACTTGGAAACCATGTGCTTGTTCGCCTTACTTTTAATAACAAATGAGGTTTCTCCAAACACTTTTTGCTCCTTTACCTTCTTGTTTTATCCATTCTAATCATTTAAAGATCATAACTGCATGAATTGATAATGATTGATCATTAAGAAATAGAATTTGTTTGAGAATGCATTTCCTCATGAGCTATTTGTCTTTATTTGATATTCACTTCCAAAGGAATATTCTGTTCCAGTTAGCCTGAAACTTTTTTAACATATTATCATCAATCATGACTCCAACTACATACTGCTTCTTGCTATTGTTGAGTCATTTTTCTTTGCATAGCTTGCTTCCTCCATGTCGTAGATTATTAAAGTTATAACTTGATTCGTTCTTTTTTATTGCAGTTTATGATGTGACAAGGAGAGAAACATTCACAAATTTGTCTGATGTGTGGGCTAAGGAAGTGGATCTATACTCCACCAATCAGGATTGCGTAAAGGTGCTTGTTGGAAATAAAGTTGACCGAGTAAGTGTTATAATCTCTGTTTCTCATTCCAATCCCAGAATAGAAGATTAAATAAATGAACAGATAACAGCCAATGCCTTACTTATCACTGTTTGTACAGCATTGTGCTCTTTCATGTTGTCAAAAGTAAAAGGAATGTCTCTGGTATAATATTTTCCTATCTTTATTCCTTGAAACAGCCATTTAAAGAGAACTGTTCCCATGCTTGTCTTTCTCACTCAACTGAAGTTGAATATAATATCCATGGTGTGATTCAGTTTAAAAAATCAAGCCATTGTTCCTTAATGTATACATACTTCGGATGAGATGGAAAACATTTCAATCAGGTTTAAACTCGGGAAGGAACTCAAATATAAACAAATCTCTCATTTTCCAACACGTACTAGAGCATGATGTATCTACCTACTGTTAGTACATATAGTTTGTCACTTGAAGAATACTGTTGAACTACTCTCATTTCTATAACTTGTTTTACTGGATTCTAATTGATGCAGATTTGTTATTATATATCAATATATTTTCAAGTCTATGTTACACCGTGCAGTAGATAATATTTCACTGTTTTATGTATTTCAATTATGCATGATTTCAGGATTCTGAAAGGGCTGTAAGTAGAGAAGAGGGTATTGCTCTTGCAAAAGAGCATGGTTGTTTGTTTCTTGAATGCAGTGCTAAGACCAGAGAAAATGTAGAGCAGTGCTTTGAGGAGCTTGCATTGAAGGTATTGTGCTCTTTAGTAAAGCATTTATACATCTGTACTGTAAAATATTGCCAATTCCATGTCTCTCTCTTTTTACCGTTCCAAGAATTAAAATAAATTCTCTCTCCCTACCCCTCGTGCCTGTGGGATTAAAATCCCCGATCTGTTGTACCACCTAAGAAGTTTTATCAGCTAAACCAGATAGCTCCCACCATAATATACTCTATCATTATAGATAGAATTGGACGAGTGTAATGATATATATATATATATATATATCCTTGGCCTAACAGTAGAAACTGGGTTCTGATTAGATGTAGACTTACGCAACAGTTCAACGTGGATTCAGATTAGTTGTAGACTAATGCATTAATTTGACATACCATTCTGTTCCATCAAGCTTAATTGAATGATTGCAATGGTTATTGTACTACAGATAATGGAGGTTCCTAGTCTTTTGGAAGAAGGGTCTAATGTAGTTAAAAGAAACATTTCAAAGCAGAAACCGGAAAACCAATCTCCTCCTAGCGGTGGTTGTTGTTCATAAGTCTCGATATAAACTCAAAGCAAAGACTTATGTATCGACAGAAGACAATGGCCTCCTGCTTGCCTGCTTGTGCGCTTGCCTGTGTGCCAATGGTGCATACACTGTTTCTCCATTACATGATGATGATGATAAGATTATGTTGTATATGTATAATTTCTTCTTCTCTTCTTCAATGTATGCCCTATCATATCAAAGAGCTGCTGCTGTTGTTGTCATTGAGTTGCCTTTTCCATAGTTATACCATCGTATGGGAATCCTGGGCATTCTGCATAACTTGAATTAGCTCATATTGTAAATGTTTGCCATTTTAATTTGGTTACTGATATTCATGTTAGAAAAACAAAATTTGCATGTATTTTATTTTATTGATTTTATGAGAGTGAGTTTTCTATTTATTCAATGCTTTTGAGTAATTTTATTGATTGTATAGTAAACTCATTACCATTTTATTATTGAAAACTTTAATTTAAAATGAGCCGATACCCACATGATATAAAAATTAGTTAAGATTGTCTCTCAAGTCACACTAAATCAACAAGGTTCCTACAATCTTGTCTCATTTTGCAAACTTGGGTGCTAACTTTTGGGGTCTAGAAGGCTTTATTTGATGTTAAAGTGTATACCTTTGAAACTACAATTGTTATAAAATAAAAGTATTAGATGTTAAATATAAATTAAAAAATAATAATATTATATAATATACTATTCGGTGATCTGGGGTAAGTAAATTTGATATTTTAAAAAAAATTACAATATAAATATGTATAAAAACTATTTCAATTATGTTAAATTATGAAGTTATTTCATGTATATAAAAACATTAATTATGTACATACATTATATTTCTATTTTTTTTAAAAAAATATTTTTAAAACATAATTTTTGCAAAGTGATTTTATAAGAGAATAAGATTTATTTTTTTCTTAAATATTTAGATTGATTACTTGCTTAGTGGACACTTCATAAGAATATGTGTGATATTTTTAGCTTGGATTTGTTTCATGTGCCAAAATTTATAATATAACATATAGGATGGGACTCGTACAGTAAAGAAGGTGACTCGTACAATAAGGAAGGAGGGATGCATTCCACTTACTCCTAATAATCACTAAGCACATGTTGTAGGAAGATGTATGCTTTAGTCTAGTGGAGCAATCTATAACTTGGATGAAAATATCTAAACAAACACCTAACAGGCTAACACAAGCTTCCTTCCTGGTTGCTAACTTCTAAACAGTGCCTTACTTAGGATCTTATTATAACTGGTTCTTATTGTAAGTACACAATAAATAGTAGATTTATCTATTGATCAATCCTTTATAAAAATCTCATCTTAGTTTAATCAAGGTGACACACAAATTGATTTCTTCTAAAGTCATATGTCTCATCTGTGCTCACTTATCTTACAGTGGCCAAAGATAGTTAATACCTATAGATGATATACTTGACAGACATATATATAATCACTACCTTAAGAAATTTAAATATCAAGAAAATATCTATATATTAAAGACAAAAATATCCTAAATTGTCAAAATAAGTGATCACATAAGTAAGGAATTATTATAATACGCAGTCCAAATGCCCTAACATGGACCATATAAGCATCTCGAACAATAGGCTTAGTTATAAGATCTACTATCATATGACCATAGACATATTCTAAGATCAATTTATTCTATGCAACAATATCTTTAGTTAATTGGTATCTTATGCTCATATGTTTGATCTTTCCATGAAACTTTAGATCTCAAATATATGCTAGTGCAACTATGCTATCGCAATAAATTATCACAAGTTCTGATGCATGTGTGACAGTGCCCAAGTGTTAGAAAAATTCTTTAACCAAATTCCCGTCTGTATAACTGCAGAACAAGCCACAAATTCTGCCTTCATCATAGATAAGGCAATGCAAGATTGTTTTCTATTACTTTAAAGAATTGCTCCACTATTAAGGAGATAAGTATATCTTATGTGGATTTACTCTCATTTAGGAGCAAATTTGGTCATTGATAACATAGCATATAATTAGCAGCTCCATTGAGATATCATAATATTCTCTTAACTGTTTTCTAATGATTGAGCCCTAGATCAAATTGACATCGACTAACCAATCTAATTGCGTAAAGTATGTCAGGTTGAATATACATCATTGTATATATATTAGACTCTTAATAATACTAGAACATAGAACTAGGGCCATCAATTTTTATCTTTTAGGATCTTAAGCCATATTTTAAGGCTTAGGTTTTCGCCCTAGGCAATTAGAGTATCCATTGATTTGTAAGTTTGCATTGAAATTGCCTAAGAACCACTTTAAAATAAGTCTCTTGAGACAAATTAAGAAGTTTTTGAGCTGAATTTCTTGTCTTGATTCTAAACACATAGCTGCTTCACCCATGATTATCATTTAAAAAAATTAGAGGACAATCACTCCTTAACAGGTTTAATTAACTCCATACTATTACTAGCTAATAATATATTATCGATATACAATAATAATATGATGAAATTAATTTTAGATCATCTACCATATACATAATAGTCTTTATCGATCATCATATACTCATAAGAAATGATAGCTCGATGAAATTTCAAATATTATTGTCTAGATTCTTATTTTAAGTCATAAATAGATTGTTGAAGATTACAAACTTTATGGTCTAGATCTTTGATCATAAAATTTTTGCGTCGATCTATATAAATCTCCCCATATAATTTTTCATTGAAAAATGTAATTTTGACATCTATTTGATATAACTATAAATTTAAATATGCAACAATAATTAGTATTTGATAGAAAAATAAGAGCACCCAAATTACAAAAACAGACCTTGGCCATGTGTTCAAAGTAGAGAACAAAAGACCTTGACTCGCGGTCAAAACAACTCTACAAAACCTCCTATAGTTAATGAACAAGAGCTTTCATCCACTTCATTACCCTGACTATGTCATCATTTTGGCCATGTGATTAGGGTTTTATGGGTCAACAATGTAATAATCATCTAAAGCTCAAGCCTTATTTGATGGATTAGCATGAAGATTTAACCATTTTGAGAGTTTTAGAAACATAAATCTTCATATATGTACACATAAAGCAAAAACCACCAAATTAATGGTATAGAAATGAACCTTGAGCTTAATTTGATAAAGATTTAATCTCAATAATATGAGATCTCTAAGAATCAAACCCTATGCTCACACTCATACTTGGTTGAAATTGGAGAGAAGGAAGAAAGCTTTGATTTTTGCTAATTTTTGAAAAGTTACATTAAATCTTCTAAAATTGGTAATTACCCCTTTTTATAACCTTTACATGATTTAATTAAATACCTAAGACAATAACATTAATGGCAAATAAGTTCCAAACCTTGTCAAACAAGCTTTGTATTAGTAAAATTAAAATTTCACTTAGGTCCTAATATTTTAAAAACATGACAATTAAATTCCTAGTCTGGTCAAATCAATTTTGACCTTACTTATTTTAATTCCTATTTTATATCTAAATATAAATAGAATATTGCAACTTACTTTAAGTTATATTCGGGTCATTTATCAAAGCTCTCATATTTGTTAAATTATTTAACGCGTAAATCGTGTACGCTTTTTGATTTAATATTATCTCCTAGCATGCTAGCACTCTTGTGGATAATATTTGTTCTCTTCTAAAGTAAGAATGAGTATTGATTATTAGTTATGACCTCTTGGGTTCATTATAGTATTAGCTGTAAATGGGAATTGATCAAATCGATTCCATTTCAAACCATTCAATGCTCAATGACTGTAGTTGATATCTAACAATATGTCACAATCCTTAAATTATAATGAAGTAGGACTTGATTGAACAAGTTAAGATTCACAGATATGTTCCATATGAATACATTCCTTCCGTTCATTTAATTCTAAACAAGTTAGGGTTCACGGATATCAAAATCTTAAAACTCAGTTATCGCTCGAATCAATGGTTAATATGCTCTGAACTCATTATTACGAACTCTTTCGTGAACTTTTAAGTACTTTGATCAAAGATTTTAATTTCAAACATTTACCAATGTTTAACTGAGAATTCAAAGTCGGATCGAGTCAACAGAATCTCAAAATCCTTTATATCAAATTAACGGATCTCGTATTGACAATCATTCATATCTTGATATAAATAATACATGATCAAACTGGCTTATTATACGATATGAGATTAGTCTCGTACCTATACACCATATGTATCATACATATCTATACTGAACAACGACAATGATGTCTTAGGTTAAAGGAATGATATTTATGAATTTATTTTTATTTATTGACTTAAATTTATAAAAAAATTATTTATTTTTAAAATTTAAATAAAAATAATTTAATATTTTATTTAAATTATTGAACAATTATAACACTTCATATTATAAAAAAATTCAATTTATAATTTCTATTCATAAGTATTTTTAAAAAAAATTATTAAATATAAAATTATAAATTAAATTTATTTAAAATATAAAGTATTATAATTATTCAATAATTTTAATAAAAATATTTAAATTATTTTTATTAAATTTATTTAAATTTATTTTGAGAAAACCATAGGGGAGAATTTGTCATTCTCCCTAAAATTTAAATTTACAAAAAAATTGGTTTAATAAAAAAAATTGATTTAAAAATTGATATAAAAAATTTCTTTAAAGGGATGCTAAGGCTGTAAGAGAAGTTGATTCAATTCTTAAAACTTCTATAAGAATAACATAAAACATATCAAAATTATATGAGTAAGTACATGGGTTCCTTAACTTAAATTAAATATACCTTTGAATAATTTTAATGAAAAATCTGTAATTAATGCATTAATGAAAAATCTGTAATTATTATTTTTAGTGCTTAAAATATAATATAATTTTATTATTTTTTGATTTAATATATAAAATCAAAGTAAATAGAATAAAATATAATAAAGATAAAATATAATTTTTTGAATATATAATAAAATATAAAATATAATAAAGATAAAATAAACTTTTTTATTACTTTTCATTTTTCTTTTCAATGTACGGTGGGAAACGCAATTGCTCAGCATATATACCTGTCCTCCAAAACTGTAATTTTGTTAAACCCCCCAAACCCCAAACATACACTATTGTTTCTCACAAACCCAGAAATACCAGCTTAACCCACGCCTCACGCCAGTTGTTGAAATCGTTGAAATCACAGCCGCGGCTCGCCCACATTGACAACTGCCGATTCTCGCTCGCCGTGCTCCGAGGATCCCCTCTAGCTTTCTATTGTTGTTTGCTACACTTTGCTTCAACGCTGAAACCAACTGTGTTCTGTGGGTTTGTACAAAATTTATTTACAATGCTACATATAAATATATAATTAATATGTATAAATAGTATGATGTGTGTAGTGTATAGGTTTTGTTTTGTTGGTATGTATGAATTTATGAAATTTATTTTTTAAATAAGACTATGTATGAATATTAGACTGTTTTGTGTGTCTGTAGCAATTGGCTTATTTTCGAATTGTTTTGTTGAACCACTATTCGGGGAGTTGGATAGGTACGAGGCGGGTATGATGATTGAAATAACCCAAGATTTTAGATCCAGAATGCCACTTTTCTAAAATAAGAAAGTAAATAACACTCACCCAATCTGCCCATATATCCATGTGAAAATCTTTCTCCCATCAAAAAACAAACAATAATAGAGAGCAGCCATATAATAAGATAAGAAACAAGAAAATAAATCAGAAAGGATTGGGGGATCCTACTCAAGAGAGAGTTAAGCTTTTGATAAAGATTTGTGGCAATGAATTAAGTTCAGGCTGTTCAAAGAGAAGAGGGAACTTTATGCCTTAGGTTTTGTTCTTCAGAATCGATAGCAAAATTAAAATTAGGATGTGAACCCAATCGAATCGAAAGGTGTGCCACTAATTCACTTAGTTCAATTTAGTGTTTCTGTCCAATCCTATTGGGCGAATGAAGCCAAGCAGAGTCATATTACATATAACACACATGACACATGGTTTGATGCTCTTGATATAAAATTTTTAATTACTTAAATTTATTTATATTTTTATTTTATAATAACACTAATAGAAATATAATACTTAAACACATTATTAACTTTTATATCCTAAAATGTAAAGGTAAAATATCTATACAATTTAAGTCTATTAGTATCTTATGCTCAGTTAAATTTTTAAAATATCAATCCAGTTCAGCTTCTAAACCTATTAAATTAGTGCCGCGTTGTGTTACATCATGAGTTTTTGTTATTTATAATTTTTAATTGTATTTTTCAAAAATATAATTAATTAAAAATTTCAAATATCATAGAGTTAGTTTTATATGCGTTATTGATTCTGTTTAATTTCTAAAAATTTTACTTAATTATTTGTACTTTCATGTTACCTATTTGCTTGTCAATATTTTAACATTTAACTTTAATTTTTCGAACAAATTTGATTTTTTATGTTTAATATTTCTATTTTTATTTTCATGCATCCTCACTGCACCTACGCATTGAAGTAAAATTAAAGATAAGTTTATCAAAATAACTTCAATCTTAGTAGAAAATCATTGAAAAGTGTCTACTATCCTATTACATAACGCAGTCTACACACTTAATCTTTCATTTTGTTTCGCCTTATTTAATAAAACTGACTCCCATTAATTGCATAAATTAGAGGGCACCAGCTTGTTATAAGGTATTCAGTTTGGAGAAATTTTCCATTTTATTAATTAATTTTTCATCATTCATTTAAGAATTCTAGTTATCTAGGAATGAGAAAAAATAATCCTTCCAAACAACAAATTAATAATAAAATAATGAGAAAACAACCAATTACTTAGTTAATCATAACTTTACTTACAATTAAGTGTGTGTCTTTGTATTGTTCTTTACTTACAATTAAGTTAATTTTGTTTTTCTAGATTCTTTACCATATTGCATGGAATTAGAAAATGAGTTTGTGAAGCAAAAACAAAAGTGTGGTGCTTATGAAATAATACGTTTTTTGTTTGCTATTGATTTTTTAAATTTAACATTTGTTCATCCAACATAGATATGGTTCAAGATTGGATCGACAAGCCCATATGACTCTCGGGTATCGACGTGGGGTGAATGAATTTATTGAACAAGCTCGGATTGTGATTAATACATTCGGCCAAGTTCCTTGTCCATGTGAGAATGGTAGAAATCTTATATAAAAGCAACTTCATAGAGTACGAGAAGACTTATATGTGCATAGGATGATGATCGATTACAAGGTTTGGACACTCCATGGGGAGAGTCAAAATGATGTTGATAATCCTAGTTCAAGCCAGTATGAGGAGATGAGAGGTAGGGATGATGATATGAATTCAATGCTTAATGATATTCTTTTGGCAGAGCAAGCATTTACCTCTAACCTTGACGATGACGATGTGTCAATGCTTAAACAGTATGATGAGCTGATAAAAGAGGGACAAAAAGAATTATATTATGGTTGTAAAAGTCATACTCAGTTGACTTTTCTTATTCGATTAATCCATCTTAAAGTTCTTAACAAGTGGAGCATTAAATCATTTGACATATTAATGCAATTGCTTAAAGAAGTGTTACCTGAGCCAACAAGATTTCTGAAGTTATATTATGAGGCTAAAAATTCTTTAAAAGCTTTAGGATTAGGATATGAACCGATTGAGGCTTGCAAAAATGATTGTGTTTTATTTTAGAAAGACAATAAAGAAGCGGCATCTTGTCCAAAATGTAAAGAACCTCGATGGAAGTTCATTGTGTTTTATTTTTACTCATTTAGTTAGTAGCATGCACTATTATTAATATGCTTATAATATTATTTGTAGGTTTACCTTATATCTAATATTCGAATCGGTTATTTTTATGTTGCAAGGTGAATTTGATATTCTTCAATACGATAACGCCCTATGGGTGAGGAGGCTTGTGAGTTCTGAACTTGCTGCCAAGTTCAGAGATCACAAAAGTAAATAGAGAGTGAGATTTGATAGAGCCAAGATGGAGGGACACGATCCTAGAGATGATCCACCTCCCTGCCTAACCGACAGAGAGAGATGGCCTTACTTCTGCTCTGAGTTTGAGACAGTTGCATTTCGGGTATTATTCACCAAAATTTTTTATTTAAGTAAAATAATTTGTTAGTTGAATCATGTTTGATATATTTAAACTTTTGTAGGAAAAGAGTAAAAAGAATGCAGAGGCTAGAAAATAGCTATCATATTGCCATGTCAATGGATCACGAACGACGCTCTAGGTGGCAAAGGAGCTGGTAAGTTTCTAAAATAATTTTTTGAATAATTTAATTCATAAAATCATTTATGATTATCAATATGTAAATAGGAGATGATCGATGGCATCGAACTAGATATGCCAGCAATCTTTAAGGCCTCCCATTATAATAATAAGAAGGATCAGTGGGTAGTAAGACCTGTAGATGATTATGTGAGTATATTTTATGATTTCTATAAAGTTAAATCAATAATTATCGGTACCTCTTCTAGAGTATCGACACGTTTGAGTTTTTCTCAAACGTGCTTGATGGTTATGTTCCAACGTATTGATACCCCTTCACGAGTATCGACACGTTCTTGCTGGCATTTTGACACATTTGAAAAGGTGCTGGATTCATGAACAACGTATCGATACCTTTAGATAAGGTATCGACACCCTCGAGACGAAGACTTCATGCTTTTACGGACGAACGTTTCGACACGTTTGAGCATACTCTCAAACGTATCGATACGCTTGTGACAAGGTTAAAAATCTAACGTCAAAACGTATCGATACATTTCCAATTGTATTGATATGTTTAGCCAAAACTACGTTGCTTTGACCTAGGACACATTCAAAATTGCCAACTCTTCATCTTTCACCTTTTCAAATTCAAAACTTCCCACCTTCTCTCTTAAAAATTGATATTAATACCCATCTTTCCACGTTCTTCGAAGTGTAAATGTCCCTCTTCTCTTGTTTAAAATCGTCTCTCTCACTCTCCTTCAATCGATTATCTCTCTCTCTCTACCACCCAACCATTTATGAACATCTCTCTGTCTCTCTCTAACTCATAATGCCTCCATGCATGAAGGTCCCATCTCAGTCTGATCGTCGAAAGAGGAAGGCTCTCGCCTTTTCCTTGGTCGTCGCCATTCCAACCAAACCAAATCCTTGGGGCTTCAGCACCGTTGAGCAACAGGACAGATTTTTCACCATGTTCGTCACATGGATTATGACGTCTGGATGGGAAATCGACTTCTCACTCCTTGACACTATACAATTTCCTTATATGGCGTAGATTCAACGTTTCGGATGGTTGCCATTCCTTAGCATCAAGGGGGAGTTCTACTCCAAACTAGTTCGATTATTTTATTCGAACTTGGATACGAAGGACCCAGAGACAGGGAGAAGCATGGTAACAAAATTTCGGACCTGGATACGAGGTGTGGAGTTGGTTGTTGATGAGGAGTTTGTGGGTGAACAGTTTGGATTGCTTCTAGGAGGTGACCACTACATCCCCTCTGTATTTAATCCCTTAGAGGCTTGTCGCACTATCTTCAAAAATCTGGGATTACCAACGGTGGTGAACAAGCCCTCCAAACTTCAGCTTAACGAGAGAATTCTTCATCTAATCGTTTGCCGCAACCTAAATGTCCGTTCGGGCAAGTTCGTTGAGATGACTGTCGAGGATATGTGGTGGATGGAGCGCATCATCACCCACCAGCAACCTAACCTGGCTTACTAGATGGTCACCAGTATAGTCCGAGGTGCAACTCAACGATACAACCTACACTATGGATTTCCCATTTTCGAGTTGATTCGAAAAGTGGTGCCAGATGCTTTTGAGGATGTTGATAGGCAGAAGCCGCACCCATCCAGCATGCTGAGCGAGATCACATTGCATAAGATGCGATACGACTAGACCTATCCCGGAGTTTGGGTGCCGAAGGTTGTAGGTGGTCATCAGGTTCGAGCAGAGGATGTTGGAGCTGTAAGTGCTGAGGGTGGTCACGACATTGGCACTAAGCAGCATGAGGAGTCCGTGCCACAACAGCAGCAGGTGTCTCCGCCTTCTATTCCTTCTTCAGATCCTTAGCCACAAGCCACGCCTATGCCTCCATCTTCGACAATTGGTCTATCTACATCGACCCAGCCTCGCACTGCGGTGACCTTGGCACTTTCAGCAGCCTCCTTGGAATATAGGATCGATTAACTTTTGGAGAGCTTTAATACGCTAGAGTCCACTGTCATGACAGTAGTCCAGAAGATGGATGCTCGGATTAATGAGGCATTCTTTGTCATGCATACGATGGGGTCGATAATTGATAAGGTTAAAAACGAATTATTCGGTAACACTGTGATGACTGGGCAGCAGCTAGACGACTTAGAAGAAAAGCTTGTGGACGAGATTGGTCAGCTACGATGCACAGTTGCAATTGCTCATGGATTTCCCCAGACTTCTGTGCCGCGACAGCCGCCTCCACATTCTTTCTTCCGTTCGTTCCAGCCTTCACCTCCTCGCACTAGACCTTCATCTGTCGTAGTTCGACCTCCTTCCTCAACTTCACATGCATCTGGCTCTTCCTCCTAACCTGCAGACATATCCGATTCCGATTAGCTTTTCTGTCTTTTTGATGAAAATTTTGTGTTTGCACATTGCTTGTATTCTTGTCCATGTTTAATGATATGAAAATATTATTCTTTGGATGATTGTGTTGTTTGCTCTATGCTATTGAACCTTTATATACTCTATGTTTGGACCCTATATGCTAATTCAAAAAGGGGGAGACTTCATCCAAGGCCACGATTTTTTCCTTCTTTGATTGTTGACAAAAAGGGGGAGACATCATGGTCTTATATATTTATTTTGTCATCATCAAAAAAGGGGAAGATTGATAGCTTTAAAGTATTTTTGATGATTAATTGAAATATTTTTTTGATGATTAAATGGCATGATTAAATGAATAATTTATATTATTTTTGATAATGCCAAAATAAATATCAAGTAACAAAATTCATATATGTGAATTTTGGAATGATTTTAATTGATAAAATCGAACATATATAAGTCATTTGGTCTTTAGAAAGTGTATATGTTTTTGCAGGTGAGAAAAATGCGAAGAAAGCGTCAAGAAAAGCTCACCAAGGCACAAACGTATTGATATGTTGCTTAAACATATGGACACGTTTAAGCTATAGTACCGAAATCAAACTCGAGTTTTGGAACTCTGCCTTAAACGTATGGACACCTTCATGACGGACATCATCTTCTTCACGTCAAAGGGTTCCGATACGAAATAGGAACATATCGATACCTTCATGCAAAATTTTTTAAACGTATCGATACCTTGAGTTATCGTATCGACACCTTTGCAGAAATCAAGTCATAATAGCTAGTTTCAGAAGCATTTAATGTCGCCATTAATGAAGGCCAAGATGACTATTGGGGAGAATTCATTGCAGATATTTAAGCAATAAATTTTGAAGACAAAAGTATGGTTGAAGAGCATTAAGAACACTCTAATCAAGCTTCATACATTTTTTTTCTACAATCATTTTTTTATTCTCTCGCTTTATTCTAGTGAGAGAAAGTGAGCATTTTGACTATCTACTCTTCAGAGAGTTTTAAAATTAATTTCTGGTGAATTAATCTGGGTTTCTCTTCACTTGTTTGTTAAGAAAGAATTTCTTTTGGGTTACACTTCACCCGTAAAAGAAAGTTGTATTTTGTGGTTGCCCTTCACCCATTTAAAGAAGGAGTTGTACTGGGTTTCTCTTGACTCGTGAAACAAAGAAGTTAGTGATCCTCGGTGTGAGTGGATTCATCCGAGAAGAGTGAACGTAGATGTGTTGTTGAACCACTATAAAAATTTCTCTGTGTTCATTTAATTTTGATGTACACAGTATTGCCTGGATTCATTTTATTGAACCCATTATTTTTGTTGAAGTTAAAATTTTTTTTAAAAATATCCAATTCACCCCCTCTTGGATTTTGCCAACTGGGACTTCAAGTTGTACTCGACGATTCGAGAGGAATCACGAAAGGGGATTACAGTAAACAATAATCGAATAAAGAGATTTAAGCCAAAAAGCGGCTCAGAGCTCACCTATTGGTTTGGGTGCGATAACCAAGGTTAGAGGGTCTTCATCACGAGGAAGACTTTCAAAGGATGGTTTCTCACCTCAGAACTGTGAGTGGATATATTTTTATTATTTTTTCTCATTATATGCTTTTTAAATGATTATTATACTTGGTATAGCATAGATGATGAATATATGTATATGGATATATAACTGAAATGAGGAGGCATTGAAAAAACATTGTGTGGTGGCCGGGTTAGCCCTTTGTTTGTGATAGAGATAGGTTTATAATAAAACTTTAGTTGCCATGAATGTGAGACCGGAGACCTATTGTGTTTATGTTGTGATCATAACATGATGTTATGTATTTGAGGCCAGAGGCCATTTGAAATGATGTTTTAATCAAGGTTTTGTGATTATGGCATAATTGAGTATGTATAATGGTCAGGGTGCCATGGTTGTTAGTTGGCATTATGTGTCACCATGTTTTATTTCATTGATTTTAGCCTTGAGTGCTATAGATATATTGGTTTTGGCCTTGTGAGCTATATTTTATGTTTTGGTCTTGTGAGCTACAGATAATAGTTTTGGCTTTGTTAGCCACTGATATTGATTTTAAGAAATTGTGTGCCATGTTAGTGATGTCATATGGGTGAGGATTGGTCATGCAGCTCAGAGAGAGTGGGTGAAATCCAATAGTCCTAGGGTGAGGATTAGCCATATAGCTCAGGATAGAGCAGATGTAATCCAATAGACCCAAGAATGTAGATTGTCTATATAGTTTAAGATAGGATGGGTGGAATCCAACATGTCCAGGCGATAGCATGCTAGCTATATATGTTTATATGGGCAAACATCCCTATACATGATTGCAGATCAGCCATACAGCTAAGAGAAAGTGGATGTGATCCTATAGACCGAGGAGTTATATGTATATTTGATTTTTATTGACTTTGTAGTCATATTCATTATGCCACTTCACACATGTTTGATCTTTATGATTACGAGGGCTTTTTGTAATCAGTGTATATCTTCGATTGCTTTATTGTTTTGTTGTCTACTCACTAAATATTTTCCTAAATATTCACCCCTCACTCTCTTATTTCAGGTTAAGAAAGTCGGATGTGGCATAATATAGTTGAAGCGAGTTTTCAGCAGGTTTTTCAGGTACTCGACTCAGATATGTGTCTCATGGTTCACTGAACAAAAATAATATTGTATTTATATTTGTGTATTTGATTTGGCCAAAAACTCTTTAAAATGGATATTTGAAAAAACATTTATAGTGTTGTGTATTCTATAGGAATACAAGTATTGATTTATAGTTTTGATTGAAAATCTTCTACATTGTGTTAGTTTTAAAAATATGTTATAAAACAAGTACTAATTCCTTATGGGTCTTAGGATTATATTATATTCTATAGGATGTATTTCTGGGATTCGCGATGATTGTTACGTGGTCGACTGGGGTCGGGGCGTGACATAAAGTAAAAACCACCAAATCAATGTTATAAAAATGAACCTTGAGCTTGGTTTGATGAAGATTTAACCTTAATAATATGAGATCTCCAAGAATCAAAATCCTAGGTTCACACTCTTGCTTGGCCGAAATTGGAGATAAGGAAGAAAGCTTTGATTTTTGTTAATTTTTGAAAAATTACATTAAATCTTCTAAAATTCTTCTATAATCTTTACATGATTTACTTAAATTCCTAAGGCAATAATATGAATGGAAAATAAGTTTTAAAGCTTTTCAAGTAAGTTTTGTAATAGTAAAGATAAAATTTTACTTAGGTCTTAATGTTTTAAAAATATAACAATTAAGTCCCTAGTCTAGTCAAATCAACTTTGACCTTACTTATTTTAATTCCCATTTTATATCTAAATATAAATAAAATATTATAACTTATTTTAAGTTAGATTTAAGTCAATTATCAAAGCTCTCGTATTTGTTAAACTATTTAACGTGTAAACCATTTATACCTTTTGGTCCAATATTATCTCTAAGCGTACTAGCACTTTTACAGATAATATTTATTCTTTCTTAAAGTAAGAATGACTACTAGTTATTGATTTTAATCTCTTGATTTCACTGTGGTATTAGTTATAAGTCAAAATCAATCTAATTCAGCTCGTCTCGAATCATTCGATATTCAATGACTATAACTGATATTTAGTAATATGTCATAGTCCCTAAACCATAATAAAATAGGACTTCATTGAACCTTTTGCTCACCATTATACATTCTATGTGAATACAATCCTTCCTTTTATCTAATCCTGACCAAGTTAGGGTTCATGAATGTCAAAACCCTAAAACTTGATCACTACTCGGACTAATGGTTAATACGTTCTGAACTCATTATCAAGACCTCTTTTGTGTAACTTTTAAGTGCTTTAATCAAAGACTTTGATTTTATGCATTAACCAATGTCTAATTGAGAACTCGAAGTTAGAACGAGTCAACGAATATCTTAAAATCCTTTATATCAAGTCAACGGATTTCTTATTGACAATCATTTGTATCTTGATATAAACAATACATGATTAAGCCGACTTATTGTACAAGGTGTAATTAGTCTCACACTTATACACTATATAAATCATTTGCATCTATACTGAATAATGAGAATGATGTCTCAGGTTAAAAGAATAATTAAAATACTAGTATAACCATATGATGAATCATTGACTGCATACTTCTATGTTTCATTATAATTTTAGTCACATTCAAAAAACAATTTTTTAACTGTTAATCCACACTAATATCCTAGATTATCATATTATCTGCACTAATATCATCTCATAATATTTACCATAGATATTTAGTATGCCTATTATGCAATATCGATGCTCGATTGATATGGCTATCGTAAGAAATAATTTCGACAATTGAATTATCTAAACAATTCATATGCATATTCTATCGTTAGTATGATTAATAGAAGAAGCAGTATACATTTATGATTATTATACTTGTAAAGCATTAACAATAGGCCTAGAATAAGATTCTAGCTTAATATACTGATTATTTTTGAGCACCCCGACCACTGCATCAAGATATCAGATTATTTATGGTCAATGGACAAAAAACAACCTAGAATTGAATCTTAGATAATATCTCCCTGATCCTCACAAAGTGTTAATGATAGACCTAAAATAAAATCCTCGTCGAATACTTTAACACTTATCACTTTTGAAAGCCCTAACTATTATATTAGGATATCAGATTATTTATGGTTAGTGGACAAAAAAATGCCT
The DNA here is from genome assembly GCA_035590515.1 of Trichilia minutiflora. Taxonomy (NCBI): domain Eukaryota; kingdom Viridiplantae; phylum Streptophyta; class Magnoliopsida; order Sapindales; family Meliaceae; genus Trichilia; species Trichilia minutiflora. The sequence continues at coordinate 2,889,818 of JAVXUL010000005.1, read as the reverse complement.
AAAATCTAATCCTAGCCATTATCTCCATGATCCTCACAATATGTGAAAGGTAAAAGGCTAAAACAACATTCCAGTAAGAACACCTCAATAATCTGGATTTGTTTGACACTTATGCCATTTAGTTAGAAGGTTACCAATTTGACAAATAGAAGTGAAGGGGATTTAGGTCCCTGTTATAGATTTATTATTACACTGTTATGGTATTATGTACAATTAGGACAATCAAATAATAAGTACAAATCTTATCGTCAATTCATGACAGTAACAAGTAATAAAAAAAGTTGAAGCAAAAGAAAATTTTTACTCACTGACTATCAATTCACAAGTATAATAAAAATACAAGAGTTACTTTACGTTAGAAAATTTATAAGATATTATGCTTAGGAGAGAAACTTATATCTATAAGATCCCTAGGAAGGCTTTGATCTCCAACACCAAGAGGGCTTTGATTATCTCTATGCTAGGAGGCATATCTTCTGTCATTTCTTCCTCAATAGCCTCCCCCCCAACCTCAACAAGAGTGGCTTTACTATAGCAAGTTTAGATGCAAAAATATCAAAAGTAGGTTTAGGTATCGTACGACCTAACTTGTCAAGTAGCTAGGTCAGATCCAAGTGTAGCTAAGATGAAAAAAAGAGTTAGCTAGTAAGTTTTATTCCATCACTGACACCAATTTTATACTAGACCTCTATATTCCGCTCAACTTTCTTTGCACTCTTACAAAAATCCACAAAAATCTTACCTAACTCTCTGAGATCCTGATGTGATCCATGAGGCAGAAACTGCAATTGGTAGCAATGAAGCCCTGATCATTCAATCTAGAGAAGACAACATAGTCACTAATAATGAAAGAGTTA
>JAVXUL010000005.1:2877696-2888861 GCA_035590515.1 Trichilia minutiflora | reverse complement strand
AAATAAATCAGCAACTGAACATAATGCAAGATAGAATAATGCCATTTTATTAATCATAAATAATTTATAATTAATTATAAAAGATATATACATAAGAAAATATATCTTTGAACCATATGACACGATTGGTTCTAGGGCATAGCTCTAACAGATACGACACTTGGACTCATCAGACTATACTATAATAAGACTACCTATACTTGGATATAATAATTTAATTGAGATCAATAACAAATAATGACTTTATTGTATATTATCATTGAGAACACATTTCTCAATCATACATAACGTATTATCTTAGCCAAGGATTTTATGAGTCAAGTCTGAGTTATTCATATAGAGCACTCTACCTCAAACACTAAGAGTGACGGATCCTTTTCTAAAAATTTATATACCTCTATACATGTCTCACCACACTCAATGATTGCCTATCACAAGTCTTAATTCAAGCATATCCTAAGTCATATTAAAGTATCACAATTTATTCATATGATAACTATGATATTGTTAAGTCTAAAGATCATTTACACAACTGATACAACAAATATCCAATTGATGATTTAAGTGTAATTAACATTTGAAAAAATCCTACAAATCTATTCAATAAACTCATACTCAATTAAAGAGCACCTATACACTTTTTTTAGTGTCTCCACACAAATAATTTATGAGATCGATTATTCTTTATCATATAGAGTAAGGATAAGGTATATTAGTCTATATGACACTATAAATACCCCACTTTATAATCTTATAACCAGGAATATTTAGAAATAAAATTATCAACTCTCACAAATAAAGACAAATATGTTCAACACATGTCCTTATTTACCAAACTCTTTTCATTTTTTTCCTAGGTGGCTTTAAACTATTAGGTAGTCATCCCTCAAGTTTGGCTATTAAACTTGGTTTATACCTAAGGTGAATGATACTAATACCTTATTCAAGTTTAATACATGTACTTTATAAATAGGCTTACTTTGCAAGATTTAGGTAGTATACCTAACCTCGAGGTCAAGGTTAAATACAATAACAAGATTCTCACCTTAAACTATTATTTTTGTAGTTATCTTAAATTTCCTAACAACCTGGTTAAGGTGTAGTATACACTTATAAAGCTTTAGCCTTAACTTTATTAATTCATTTTAACCTCGTAATTAGGATAAAATGTGTAGACAAAACTCTAGCTTTAATTCTCTTAGCTAACATAATCTTTAGATCAGGGTTAGATATTAGTCAATAAGGCTTATGTCTTGCAATTTCGATGTAGATAGTAGGTTTATCTTTATTGATTTTCATAGTTGGATATATGAACCAATTACACCCTGATCTCTAGATTAGGTTTACGCATTTTAGCTTCTCTTTGTTTTTTCTTAAACATCAAACCCTTTAATTTTTAGTAAAATTTTAATTTTATTGAAAACTAAACACAGAAACAGGGTAACCTCTTTAGCAAACTTAGTTGAATTTTGAATAATAATAGTTGAAGATCACTTACCAACAACTAACAAAGTCATACGATTGGAAGCACCTATTCATCATTACTAGTTGCCATTATCAAACTTTCTTAAATGTAATGTTTCTTCTCAAGTTCTATAACTACTATTTATATAAAACCTTAAATACACCTTATTATTTTTTTGAAAAATCTTGCCACGTGGATTATCAGGAACTTCTGAAAAATAAAATGACATTCTTCTTCTCTTTTTTTTTTTCATGTCAAGCCTATTATGGCTAAATCTAGACCCTTTATTTAACTAATGATTAAGGTTTCCTCAAAGTTTTCAATATAAATATTGCCCTTTTTTCTTTACTTCAAAAATTTATCCAAAACACTAGTAACTAGAATTTTTTCGCTATAATCAGAAAATCCTAGCTTTTAATCACTAAATCATCAACTACTTATCTGTGTTCTTTAATTTTGTTAAGTTTCTCTTTTCACTATTTCCTATAGAAATCTGTATTTACTGAAATTTTGTGTTTATAGTGCTATTTCTATTGTTGTTTTACATGTTTTATGGTGGATATGTATTATTGGAGAATCAAACTAGGTTTCTGATAATAATAATAGATCGGTGATGGTAAATGGTTAATACTTTATTAGCTAGGGTTTGTTTTTGGCAGATTTAGCATTTGTTTGGTCTGGAGGTTAAGTTAGTTTGCTAAATTTGATTATACATTTATGTATCCTTTAATTTCAATGATGTTTTTTCCATTGTTACATAGGAAACACGGAACCAATCAAAGATATTATTGAGGTTAATTTGAAGGATGTCAAGTCAAACAAACTTTAAGTATTCTCTACCCAAGCTAGGGAGAGTGCGAAAGTGTTAGGTCCTTCATAAATTCATGCAGTGAGTCCTTACGAGGCTGATTGGTTTCTCTTAACTATTAAAAAAAATAACTTAGAAGCTTATAGAGTAATATATCATATCCCTAAAAGCATATACCTTAGAGAATCTGGATCTTGTGAGTTTCCAAATGAGTCTGTCTTAAGTGAGATTACCTTAAATGAAGAATATTTTCACCTTAGGATTAGACTTCTCCTTCACCATATTTCATTAATATTTTTGAATATCTGAGAATTCTTCCTTATCAATTAAATCTGAGTAATTAGAGAATCCTAATCGACTTATATGTCTTATGGATGAAAACTTCGAACACTGACTAAATGAAATAATGTATATGTATTCCTTGAAAAAGTACCCAATTAAATATCTAGGGTGATATTACTTACAATCCAGACCTAAACCACTACACCCATTGCTGAAAATCCATCCTCTAACAAAGGTTGAAAAACCAAGTGGATTTTTATTAGGGGAATTGGGATGAGGCTTTAGTTGGATTTATTCATACTTATTTTGGGTATACAAGTAAAGAATTATCTCACTGGACAAGTATTTGAATATAATTTGATTTTATTGACTCTATATAAATGCTAAGTCATTTATTATATATGCAGAAGTTTGGAAACACTAATTTGTTCTCACTACTGCTTAAATAGATAGAATTGAAGTAACTCAAGCAACTGACCAAAGAAAACTCCTTACACCCTCAAACTAGATTATTTCAAGTTTGGTTAAAGTAGTAGTATCTCGACTGAACTTACCAAGGCAAAATCTTCAATAGGAAAGAGTAAGTATTTATTTTTGAGGCCATCTCTCTAGCAAGGAAAGAAAGAGATGCAATTAAGAAGGAGCTAACAACGATGAAGACTAAATTTAATTCTGAGAAGGCTAAACTAGAGAAGGAGAAAGCTAATTGAAAGAAAAGGAATCAAATTTAGAGGTTAAGGCGGCTACAACTAAGCGTCAGCATTCGAAGCTTGAAGCCAAAATCTAATCTTTGGAAATAAAGTTAAAAGGAGTTGAAGTCATCACATTCTACTTTGACTGAGTCCATTTAACAGTGACTAAGGTGAAAAAACATCTAAAGTCCAACTTGAAAACAATTAGGGACTAACTCAAAATTAGGGGTGAGCATTTTCAAATGGATCAATTTCAAATCATTCCAAACCACTAAAATTGACGATTTTAATTATTTAAAAAATTTGTGGATCGACTTACGGATTGATATTTTTTAAACCGTTGTTCGCGATTTGGATTATGAATTGAATTAATTGTAAATCGTGAAACCGTAAACCAAATCATTTAATATTATCTTATAAAATTTTTATTATTATTTATTTATCATCTCAAGTTTATATGGTTTGCCTTCGTCTTTTTTATATAATAATAATTAATAAAAAAATATTATTCATAAAGGGGTTAAAAAAGAGAAATTCTTCACGAAACTTACTCTTAAATGTTAAAGAGAAATTATAGAATTAATAATAATCAATTGTTATATTTTTAATTTTATAATATAAACACGAATCTAAACTATTCTAAACTGTATTTTACGGTTTGGATTGGATTAGTTTATAATATTTTAATGGATTGATTTATTTTTAAACTATAATGTGTGGATCGATTTGAAATTTTATCTCAAACCGATTTGAACCACATGTATTTATTCTTACTCAAAATTTTGGAACAAAATCTTGAGAAAGCTAATGAGAATGAACAAGCTCTAGAGAAAGAACTTAAAAAATTAAAGAATCCGCCTAGGACAAGTATGTTGGAGGAGTAAATGAAGGAATAGACTTAACTTACAAAGTCTTTCATGCTACTTATCCTCCTCTTGATATCGGGAGGTTATACGAAAAGCTTAGCCGTGACCTCCCAGTTTTGACTTCAAAATTGAATTGGCAATTCAAGAGGGTGCCCACACTAATGATCGGGAGGAAGCACAAGAAAAAGATCCAGCACCAAATGTATCATGTGAAGATTATTCGAACACTGTTTATCTTGAGCAAATTAATGTGGATATTCCTCCTGGCATCGAAGACCAGATTTAAATTTTTGTAAGTATCCTGACCGTCTAATCTGGTTCTAATTCGATTGTAACTATACTTTTGTAGCCTGACCTCCTGATCTCGTATTTTCTCACGCATAATTATCCTAGTCCAGCGTTATGACTTTGCTTTATTCAGGTTGTCAGATATCCTTACAGCCCGACTTTACGGTTTAGCTTTTATAAGGATTTTGATGTTAAGGTGAAGCCATTGGATGCATATGGAGGAAGCCATTAATTCTCAACAAAGTCGTTATTAATGACAATATTAATTACAGAAGGAATGCTTGCAATTTTATTACACACAAATTAATCTCCAAATTTTACACACAATGAGCAAGAAAAAGTCTAAAAAGTTTCAACATATCAAGAACATGTTTAGTATCTACTATGATTATACAACTAATTTTGCTCCACATCTATTGTGAGATAATAGTTAAAATGCTTAACATTAATTAAAATATAATTGAATCCCATTAAAAACTGAAATTACTAAATTCTTCTTCTCAACCATCACTACGGTGTCCAACCACACACAGAGATATGTACCCTACTCCCGTAGAACGTATGACTGTAGATCACATAACCTTACCCTTAACCACTAGATACGTGTACAAGAACCACCCACAACGATACCTAGTATAAGAATAAATCGAGACCTTCACTTTGACGCATCAGTCAGACAATATGTCGATTCTTTGCAAACTAGCTATATTAAACATGCCAACTCACGTAACAACTGATTTGATAATGCCAAATCGCTTTAAGTCATGTCACCACTTTCACAATACCAAATCTGTTCGTTCTTTGAATTCCAACAAATAGGACTGGATAAAAAAATTCAAGATTTAAACCGAACCGATTTGTTTAGTTCTACTTTGATTCAACACTGAAATATAGAAAATATTACTCAATTCGGATTGATATGTATACTATTTGATCCGATCTGGGTTCCAAATTTTAAAATACTAAAAAATAATTTTGTACAGTAACACAATTTATTGATTTATGTCTCATTGGATCCGGTATAACTCAACTCTGAAATTCTATTTGGTCTGCTACCAAAGTTAGAAACTCAAATAATTTCGCTCTTTGGTGTTTGAACATAAGTTTACAAACTGAAATTTTTCTAAGAGATTCCCAACACAAACAAGATCAAGTAAAGGTAGTAACTATCAGATTGTTTTGAACATAGAACTACAAATACAATACAACACAATGATCATTTTAGCTCAAGATCAACACCTATTCAGTGTATGAAAAAACAAGCAACAACACTCAATTAACATTGTTATATAAACCTTTGAAAAAGGCTGCATGACAGGCATATAAATGACAAATCTTGTAAAGCATCTAAAATGATATACTCCCCCTCCCCAAGGTTTTTGGGAGAAATTACAATTGTAAGAGCAGATTGTGCCACCAATACAATACGCACCTTGGCAAACTGGAATATGACTCCTTAGGATTTGATTACAACACATGTGAGAGGAATGTAATCTATTTGGGTCCTTTGTAACCTCAAGAACCGCAGCATACTGATTTCTCTGGAGCAGATGTTGACCCCTGGGAAGGGTCTGGTTTACTTATCTTGATAGTTTGAGGCTAGAATTACAACATCAGAATGAAACATCAGTTTAAAATATTCATATCTATCATCGGAAGAAGTTCAGGAAATGAATTATGTACCTCTGGTTTTGAGTCACTATCCGCAAGTCTTAGCTTTATGTCTCTTGCAATTGAAAAGAACACCTGCTCCACATTGAAATTTGTTTTTGCACTCTGCAAAAATTGCTCAACAGTGTCAGTGTAGTACTAAAAGAAGTCCCCATGTCCATGGGGCAAACTACTCATCCCAGAGAAGCTGTGTTTCGTATGCTAATTATGCAACTCAGTCCCACTGCCCAATGCTGTACACACTTACTGTCTCAAAGAATTTTATACCATATTCATCCGCTAATGCTTGCCCCTTCGCTGTTGGGACAGCCTATAAGAAATGATTGAAAGGTTATCAACATTAGGTTTAGAAAAGTAATACTCCAGATAATCTTATAGATGTGTCTCATTCATTACCCTTTTGCTCTCATCCATATCAGCTTTGTTGCCCACCAATATTTTGTTGACATTATCAGCGGCATGCTGCTCTATGTTCCTCATCCAGTTCCTGATGTCTACATAATAATGGGATCAGATATTAAAAAATAAAATATGAAACATTTCAAGTATACTATTTTCAATAATTCAGCTCACTATTGAGTTAAGCCCAATAAACAGGAACAAAATGTGTTGAGAAAGTTTTCCCCTCCCCCTCTCCTTTTTTAATGTAAAATTTGTTATTTTAATGGATACGTTTTGCATCTAGTGTATAAAAAAATGGGAGAGAGAAAGACAAACATGTACATACTGTTAAAAGATGACTCATCTGTCACGTCATATACCAGCAATATGCCCATGGCTCCCCTGTAATAAGCTACACATGAAAAAGGTGGGCAAAGTCGAAATAATTAAAACAAATGAGGGAAATTGAAGATTCAAGATCATCTAGTTTCTCATCAATAATCTTAAACATTGAACAACCTTAATAACAAAACAAAACAATACATGAACAAGTCAAACAAATGTGAATGCAAGAAATCAATCCAGCTGCAGTACCCAAAAATCTAGCATAAACAAGTTTAATGACATTGAGCAATTACAAAGGCTATTTAGATATCTTTATATTGTTTAACATGCAACTCAAACTCCCCCCAATATAGGAAGGTGATATTATTTATGCTTTGTAACTATCCCACCATGTCGATCATAGGCCTAGAAGAAGATACCTAAGTGGCATATTGAATAGTGGATTAGCAATGCAACATGTTATGTATCTAATAGAAATTACTAGACCTAATCAATAGAAAATAGATCTCAAATGGTTTCTATATGTGATATATGTGCAAAAAAGTAGTCATAATTACAAGAAATTGACAAATGTATTCTTCTTTGCCCTCCCTCTCAGAAACCAAAGACAGTGACTGTTTTGAATAAACACAATCAGCCACTTAAAATTGATCAATCAAGTAGATTAAATATATCAGATTGCACAGAAATACTTTTGGCCCTCGATAAGAATACAGTTGTCAGACCTTGAAGAGTACTACAACAAATTAATAGGCACCTGTTGTAATGGTTCGAAAACGTTCCTGTCCGGCAGTATCCCATATTTGTAATTTAATGCGCTTCCCGTCAAGCTCAATGGTCCTAATCTTAAAGTCAATCCTGATAGGGGCGGGGCAGCAAATGTTCAGGAAACAGTTGAAAACTATAGAATACTGATAATAACAAGATTGAAGGTTTTAGGAACATACCCAATTGTCGTAATGAAGCTTGTTGTAAAAGAATCATCAGAGAAACGCAATAGCAGGCAACTTTTCCCCACTCCTGAACATATACAGCGTAATGAGGATAAAGAATACCGTATAGCTTGAAATCCATGTGGTTATCACACGCACAACATATACACTGAAGCTGATATGAGTTCGAGCTAATGCTAGCATAACTAGCCGCATTATAAATACCTAAATGATGCATAATAATCTGAAATTCCCCTCAGTTTTACGCTCCATATATAGTTGGATCCAAAGACCAGAACCAGAAATAAGCCATGTAAATAAAGAGTAGCAAGCTGTAGAAATAGTGGTTACTAATCTTTCTCTCAGAATAAATTAGATAAATTCTACCCAAAAGCTTTAACTAATAGAGGGCTGACTAGACAAAGCACATGTAACCATCATAAAAAATGATTGAAAAATACTTCAGTAAAAGCTACAAAGAATAATCCTGACTAATCACTAACAAAGTAAAACAAAATCTAGAAAACTGGCAACGGAAGTAACCAACTGTTACAACAAAAAATATAACATAAATGCGTATCAAATTTAGAGTATGTTTGGGGAATGTCGTGTTTCTACTTACGTCTAAATGCACATGCTCTAGAGTGTTTGGTAAACACCCAGTATTACTTGCCAAGGATTGTTTACCATTCACTCTCCTACTCATAGAACAACAACTGTGAATTAAAAAGTAACAACAACACTTATCCTTATTCCATTAAGTAAACTACAAAACTCATGCTCAGACATTTTCTATATTTATTATTTTTCTTTTGACAAGAAGAAACAAATAACCAAATAAACTCTCTATCTATAAAGAAATGATATAGAACAAGAAGGTTTTAAAAGTTACCCAAAACTAAATCTCGTAATTTCACCAATCGTTGAATCATGTAATTAACATCAAGTAAAAACTACAGAGTTAAGCAAATCGACTGAAATTTTGTAAAGTTTAATAATCATCTTTGTTGGGTTTGTTTAACAAATTGAGAATAGAATGAAATACTTGCCACTATCCCCAATAAGTAGAAGCTTGATTAGATAATCGTAGTCGGCGCGAGCTCTGGCCGGTGCAGCAGCCATCTTTTCTCGTTTCTCGAAGATTACCCAGATGAATAAGACACGGGTACGGATCTCTATGTTCTCAGATCTGCAGCTTCTGAGCTTCTGGTCTGGTTTACGATTATGATTATGATCAAAAGTCAAGAAAGAAGTACAAGAGTGTACGAATGCGGGCAGGGGCAGCAACAAATACCTCTCTTCTTCTTTCGCTAACCTCGACTCACCCAACTGTCCTTACCTCAGCTTAACCATACTACAAGGTTAATGTAACCAGAGTTAAATAAAAAATGGTTTTGTGGGACAAATCTGCTGTATTCGGGTGTGATGACGAATAATATGTAGTGTTGACAAGGCAGTTTTATGTTGGCTCAATGATAGACTATTGAGCCAACAGAACACTGTCATTCATCATTACAAATGATTTATAAATAATTAATTAATTATTGAATTATGTTATTATACATTTGATTGTTAATGATCTGTTTATATTTTGTTTAAAAAATGAATATAAGTATTAAATTATTTATTTTTTTACATAAAAATACATATAAAAACTAATTATTTTATTTTTATATTCTCATAATTTTATATTTTCAATAAAAAATAATAGTTAAATTATTTATATTATATAAAATAATATATAGTTTTTTAATTTATTAGATAACTTCAGAAATTTAAAATAAAAAATATTTTATATATCAAATTTTTTAAGAAGAAAAAATACTTAGTATGTTTTTATATGAATAAAAATGTAAATAAATTAATTAGATAAGAATATTATTGTGAATATATTAAATAAAGATTTTAAACTTTTAAAATTCAGATAAAAAATTAAAAAAATTTATTAAGTAAAAGGTACCTTAAAAAGTTTATTAAATTAAAAAAATATTTTAATTACCCTAAATTATACAAATTAAACAAATAGCCACTAACTCGATAATGCCAAAAATTGACCTAATCTGGCATAGTTATTAGAGGAGTTAAACAGGTTATAGGTTGTGATCAAGTCACCCATTTAATTTATTTTTAAAATTTTTTAGAGTATTATTTACTAATATGCAAATCAATTTTACTAATCTAAATATAATTAATATTTTTTTTAAAATGTGATAAATATAATTAAAATTTTTAATTATGTAAAAAATATAAAATAAATTTATTAATTTAATAAAAAAATTAATATAAATAGATTCATGTTTAGAATTTGTATTATATATAATACCCATTTGTTCTAAAATAAATTTAATTATTTTTCAACCTAACTCTCATTTTATTAAGGAGTTTTTGAGGTAATGCAAATTTCAAAGGAAGTATGTGATAATTTTTAAGCATTGAAAAGATACTATCAAGTGATAAAACCTCAAATTTCAAGAGAATTAAATAATAAATTCCTATTTTTGAAAATAATTATAAATGTTAGACTGTATTCTTAGGTGTTATTTAACTGTTAATGTTAGGTTATGTAATTGTAATTTGTAAATGTTATTTTGTATTTTAAAATTTTGATATTAAAAATGAGATCAATTGATTTCTCATTCTCGATCTGAAATTAAAAATAGGGATATGTTGTATTCTCACCCTCAACTTTAAACTGACAAGTATTCGGATGTTCTAAAAATTAAGGCATGAAAAGAAGTACGATGAAGTTAATACATCATACTTCTATTAAATTTAAATTCGATTTTCAAGAGTATGATGAAGTTAATATATTTGTTTTAATAATTTCATGACCCCTATTTAACCTCTTTATATTTAATTTCATTTAGAATTTTGCCATTTCTATCATACCTCGGAGAAAGAAAAAATAAATTACTCTTAATAATTTTCTAAAATTTTTGGTTGAATAACAACACAAGCAACCAAAAAGCATATTTAAAGTTTTTTTTAATTATTAATAAAATTATTACTGCCAAAATATTTTTTTATTCATCAATTTATTGTCAAATTTTTCTTAGAATAGTGAGTGTTAAACATCCCAAATTTGTATCCTTTTACATTATGTGACATTTCATTAAATAAACAATAAAATGATTTGATAAATATCACATTATTCAGAATATGAGTAATATTAGAAATCCTAATTTGTATTCAAGTGATAATGCAACTTTGACTGCTTAAATAATAAAATAGAATAATATTCATTTTGAAAAGAATAAAATCCATCGTGACATTCATCACTTCAAATGTAAATCAAAATAATTACTTAAATATTAGTATTTCAATATCAATTTAAAATTTGTTTAGATTAAATTGATAAATCTATAAGAGGTGATAATTTGAATCACGACACGATTATTCGACACAAATTCGATATAATTAAACGGATTCGGATTT
>JAVXUL010000005.1:2865979-2877596 GCA_035590515.1 Trichilia minutiflora | reverse complement strand
TATATATAGATATAAAGAGCCCATTTTTATGAAATAAATGAATTAATTCATTTTTCAATTTAAGAAATTAAAAACAAATAAGCTCTCTCTCTCTCACAACCAAACATAGATTGGTAGATTTGGGTTTGATTTATTAGAGACTTCAAGCTTTTGGAGTTAGTCTTCATCAAATAATCACTAAAAGTTAATGATTCTTACACTAATTTTGATTATTTTGCAAGATTAAACCTTAATTGCATATTAATATGATTAAAACCCTAACACATGATTTTAACAACCTTTCAATGTGGTATTTTCAGCCGAAGTGTTTAGTTTTTTATATTTGGTATCTCATTGGATTCATTACACACTTTAGAGATCCCTTAAAAAAAACAAGCAACAATAAAGGGGAAAGCAGTAATAATGGTGGCAATAAGGATAAATATTCTTCATATCCTCACTATAAAAGAAAAGGCTAAAGTTGAAATTCTACTTGGATATAACAGCATCACCAAAAGCTATAGAATTTATCAACCTTTAACTGTAAAGGTAATCCTTAGTAAAGATATCAAATTTAATGAATTTACAACCCAGAACTAGGACAAGTATGAAGCAAAAACTAAACGCATTGATACAAATTTGGAATTACTAAGAGAGAAAGAAATACAAGACTGAAACTTTTGGTTTGTTGATCCACTTCTTAACCTTCCTCTTGCTATTTGTTCTTGCAAACTTTTTTCATATACCCTATTTGTTTGTATACCCTACATTGTATGTCAAGTTTAAACCAATAATTATTTTGAGCGTGTGATTTTTTTGAAGTAAGGATAAAAAGGATATTTACCCTTGTTGCATCTATTATTACTACTTTCTCCCTTGTTATTGCTTTGTTTTTTCTTTTTTTATCAATATCTTTCACTTGAACTGCTTCTTTCTTTCTAAAAGCTCTCCTTTACTGCCAAGCTTAAAGTGTATTGAGAAGTTCTGCCAAGGTTACGATTGACAAATCCTTTGATTCTTCATGTGAGAAAAATTTTTATTCAAACTTCTTAAACAAGATCACCAAAATTTTTTCTACAACCCTTCTGTCTAAAAGTTCTTCTCTGAGAAATTTGATCTTATTGACTATTTTTAATAATCTATCTATGTAGTCTTTTACTATTTTTATCTTCTTTATTTTTTTTTTATTTCAAATTATCTTCTCAAGTTCAAGAGTTGCATTTCTTTTATCTTGATGTTTTTCCTTCAAGAAATCCTATGTATGTTTTACTATTTCACAGGTCATGGTCTTTATAAATATTGCTTCTAATACTACAACGTAAATGCAAGTCTTGGCCTTATATCTCCTCCTTATCTTTTCTCTGTAATCTTTCATGTAAGTTATTATTGGATTTTTAGGATGTTCGGTTATCTCACCTTTTGCACAAAGTCCCATAGGCCACTTGCTTCTAGGTGGGACTTTATTTTTATAGCTTATATTTGATAATTTTCTCCTGTGAAAACTAGAAGTACAGACAAGAAACCGTTTTATGCTATATTGAGATTTTAGACAGCTTTATACTATATTGAGATTTTAGGATGAAAGTTAAATGTTTAGATTTTTTGTGTTTGGTACCTCGTTGATTCACTCACATACATTACAGGCCCCTTAAGAGAAAAGAAGGCTTTGATACCAATTTCTTAATTTTTAACACGCTTATACTAATTCGTAGGCAAAAATAAAAGAGAACATAAAAAACTGAATAATTAGGTTAAAAATACTACACTACTTTTGTAGCGACTTGGGTTTGAAAACAGGGGGTAATACTAAGGGAAGCTTCAGGATAATTGGGGATAAAAACGAGTCCCACATCAGAATGAAAAACGAAGTTAATAAGTTATATATGTGAAAATAAAACTAAGTTGTTAACAAGGCCTTTGAGGATAGATTTAATCTATTATCAAGAATAAAACCGTGAGGCCTCAAAGGTTGAGCCAAAGTGAATAATATCGTTAACAAGCTTGGGTTAGGTTTTATAATATGGTATTAGAGCCAACTCTTCTATAGTACGATCGTGGGCTTGAGGATGAGTCATGTGAAAACTGATGGGCCTATAACGACTTGGTTCTAAAAACGGGGAGTAACGCTAAGGTAAAAGGCTTGTGAGCTTTGAGCAAGAGATGGCTTCTGGTAGCTTTAGGATGGCTGAGGACAAGAGCAAGTTCTACATCAAAATGGAATAGGAAGTTATTGGATTAAATATGTGAAAATAGAATCAAATTATTAACGAGATCTTTTAAGATGAGTTTGATCAATTATTAAGAATAAACCATGAGACCTCAAAGATTGGGTCAAAACGAATAATATTGTTGATATGCTTGGGTCAAGTCTTACAAGTTTTATTAAAGTAAAACACCAATTTATACAATAAAAGATAATAACAAGATAGAAGATTTTATGGTTATATCTGCACCAAATCCTTTTTAGAGTTTAAATTTAAACACAAACGAAACTTTAAATTCATATTCGATTCCTATTATCTTGCAAGATCTTCATGATAACTTCTTACAGCTGATTTACTACAATTCTTAAAAACTTGTAGTAAATTTAGCACTTTCCAACACTTGCATTGTTCATTACCATACTTGAGGTTAAAAGGTTGTTAATAAACCACGACAATTCCTCAGAGCCATGCACTATTTGTTGTTTAAGTAATTTAAGGCCACAAATTTCAATGCTACAGTTGGATTTAGGAATGACAATTTGGGTAAACATATTATATTCATATCGTGTCAATAAATTTTGTGATATTTTTTGTGTTAATCTAAATTCAATTAATTTATTAATTATATAAAAAAAATCCTTAATTTAGATATGATCCATTTATTAATCGTGTCATTCTTTACTAATCATATCATCTATTTATTAAATAGGTGACACAATATAATTATTAGTTTATAAAATAAATGATTAGGTCATTAATTTGATTCAATCCATTCAATTTATTTAATTAATCAATATAAAATACTATCTATTTAACTAAATATTCATTTAAATAAACTAAATATCCAAATATAAATAAAATTACTATATTAAATGGTTATTCCTTTAAATATGATTGATTGTTTAAACATGATTATCTATTTAGATACTATTATTCATTCAAATATAATTATTCTTTTAATTAATCGTGTCTCAAATGAATAAATAGATTTAAAAAATCAAACCTAAATCCGATACAATTATTAATTATATGATACAAATACGATATATTTGTTATTGATGTTAATTCTTTCAAGTATGAATTTGTTTAATTGTATTGAATTTGTACTAAATAATTATATTGTGACTCAAGTTGTCACTCCTAGTTACATCTCTATTAGCTCCATTAGGTGATAGACATTTGGTTTTCAAGAAAGCAGCAGTTTAGGGTCCATAGAAGGATCTTGTGCATGAGTTTCGTTGAAGTTATAGGGACGGTCAGAAAGCGAAGAGAAATGCCAAACCCCAACGGAGTGTACCCCAGAGTGTTACCATCTCCTCAACTGACTATTATAAGCTAATGCTCAAGTCTAGCAGCTTTCGATATTGAGTTGATTATGCAGATAGAGGTGAGGAGTTTAGTTGAGTATATGGGAGTACATATTTATAGGTGGAAAAATATGCATGCTGAAGCTATATAAAGAACCCAAAACTTGGTGTAGTTGTAATCCTATTCATGGCTACGTTCAGATTGAAGTTTTCTACCTTTGAACAGTTGTGTACTAGCCTCTTCTTCCATCAAGAGATAATTAATAAGCTATCTCTCTTGATTCCTTGCTCTTTCCATGCTCTTGTCAATTGTCAACCTTCGTTGTTAATATTTCTTTTTCCTAATTTAATTCGTACGTTAAGTGTTTTAATATTGATCTAGATCTCACAGATAATGAATTGTTGTTAATTAATTTTCTTTGAAATCAATTATTCAAATATATAAAACTTATACAAGTTAAATCTGTCTATTGAGGGAACTAGCTGCGCAAACCACCAATCAATTTGCCAGTTGCTTAAAACCTGAAGATGACTGGGCCTTGGCATTTTGCATTATTCTGTGTATTTAATGAACTTTGGCCGAGTCTGGCTTGGGAATCATATATCTCTCTGTTTCTATTTCAGCTAGTATGCCAGTTCAAGAAAGTGATGTGTCTTTTTCACTCGGATATCAATAACATTGATATTGTTGGTGTGAATGTATTCTGAATGTATTCAAATAATAAAAACTCAAAATCTCATATTAAATTATTATATTTTAAATTTAATATTTATTATTAGGAGATTATAGTGTGATCCAATCCACGGGTCCAAGCTCATCTCTCTGTTCTTGTCCAGGCTCATCTATAGGTCCTTATTAAGACTCATTATACAGAGGTGTTATTCCCCAAATAGATTCTCCGATACGGTGTCTTCCCGAACTGCTGGTTACATCATTGGAGAGACGACCCAGACACCTCAGGTATTTTGCCCGAATCTACTGTTCAGAAGACCTCCCGAGAACTAGGGGATTTCATTCTCGGGAGAGCTAGAAGCTTCACTCGGAGGCATAAACACTCGGACACTCAGTGATGATGTGACAGAGACATCATCACGGTGAGATCCTACGCATTTATTACAGTCGTCCTATGCTTTCTTGAGATTGTCACCCTGTCACTTTAGCCTGCTAGCTCACCACCTCCTCTATATTATTATCATCCCTTCCCGCCAAAAAGAACTACGTGTGACTTGATCCCCCCACCAAAGAATCAAGAGAGAGAAGCACCGACGATCCAGAAGAGAGAGGGACAAAAGAACCATAAGGAAGAAAAAGAAAAAATAGAGGAAAAGGGAGTACGTAGGCAACTTGGGTCTCTCCCAAGTTCAGTGACAAATACACCCAAAACCGATCAACCACCACACCTCCGCCGTGCGTGTGGCCCGTGAGTGTGTTCTGTGTGTGTTTTGCAACCTTAAGTTCAAGAACAAGAATGAAGAAAAAATCTACTGGTGTAGGAAAAATCGTCGTGACTTTATCTTGCATCAACACATACAATCTTTTTTTTACTATGGGTGAAAAATAACTCACTAAACTAATTTATTTAAATACCAAAAAAATTTTAAAGATTACAATAATAAGTGTTTTGAACTTTTTTATAGAGTAGATAATTAAGATGTACTATATTTTTTAATTTTCTCTCACTAAAAATAAAGAGTACGAGTGAAAAGTGCAAGTGCAAAAAATATTTTGTTGATTGATCACCAATTGTTCCTCTATAATTCATCTTAGTTGCTTTGATCTCTTCTAAAAAAATGATTGTATTTATACCTCCTATTAATTGGTGTCGTCGACTCTAATTTTTCATTTATTTCGTATATTAAATACAATAAACTAATTGCTACAATATTAAATACATCTTGTATTAACATGTCAATATCCTTGCCTTTTTGGTGCAATGGTATCACACCTTTGAGTTTAAGTATCGATATCTTTGTACGTATCATCTTTCAAGAATTTTTTTGACGGAAGGTGTTGATACCCTCCTCTAAGGTGTCAATACCTTTAATCCTTATACAACCAAGTGTCAATAGCTTATCTTAGGGCGTCGATACTCAAGCAATATAATATTCCATATATCAAAATGTTTGTTAATAGGTATTAATACCTTTGCTCAAGGTGTCAATATGTTCTCTTAAGGTGTCGAAACTCGGACTTGTCCGCTTCTTGTACTTTAATTTATCAACTATTTTAGGCATTAAAGTAACATATCTCAAGGAATACAAATTATTTCAAATCAACATCAACAAAATAATTATCATTCTAATATTTTGACAGTTTTAACATATGATCATTCTAATCAAATCAAACATGAATTTAATCAAACAATCAATAATTAAATAATCAAATATCATGAACTTAATTAAACATAGACTTAATTAGAGTTCAAACTTTACCATAATCAAATGATCAAATAATCAAATTTTATCCGAGTAAATAAATCAATTTAAAATCATCAAATACATAATCAAATTCTTTGCTCATCATAAAAAACACGTATAAACATCAGACAAAACAAACACTACTTAGCTCTAAATCCTACAAAAATCTTACTCAAAAAATAACAAAAGTAAGTAGAATTATATTAGTATCTCTTGTGCAAGGGAGGGATTTATCCAACTTGAACAAGAGCATTCAATGCATTTACAACTTGGTGTTTATAACTACATTGATAGCAATAACAAGTTGGATGAATCTCTTGGAATTCTAGGGTTTGAGCATGAGATCTTCCTAGAAAACTTGAAACTAATAAATGCCCAAGAAAAAAGTAAAGCCAAACAGATTCCTATTTCAAATGACAAATTGCAACGCAAGTTTCAAATATGTCAAAAGAAACAGCTATGCAACTATATTAACCAAATCAACAAAACAGCTTGTTTATAGTTAATCGGTTCCCTGCCCTTCTTCCATTTAGGGTTCTAAAACCAACAGGAAAACGAAAGTTTTAAGCTGAATCTAAACATTATCTTTCCCTTACCTATCTATCAAAGCAAACAGAAAAACAGTTTACATGATTTCAATTACTGGTAGGTCTCGGCATTGACAGCAGTTTCCAGAATTCTCCTAGCCTCGGTGTCTGGTTCAGCTAGATCACAGGGGGTCTGCCAAATCATCAATAATTAGTAAAACAGAATGAAGAGACCATAAAAGGGATCCTTTAGAAGTCTAACCTTTCCATATAAATTTGCCTCTGCAGGAGAAGCACCAGAAGCCAGCAACAATCTTATAACATTTGCATGTTCACCTCTTGCTGCATGATGAAGAGGCTGTAACCATAATTCATATGAAGATGATGATAAGAATTAAGGTTTTGTGGTAAAATAACACAGGTGCTTACATTTAATTAAATTGTTTTGGTTGTCACATTTCTGGATGGCTGCCAGGAAAGAAAAGGAAACAAAAATAATTTTCCGTACGATAATAACGCTCAAAACAAAATTTCATTATTACTCACGCAAACAACAGAGACAAGCAAAACAGAATTCCCATTGACTTTTGGCTATGGTATCAATCAACTCAAACTCCCAAAAACCCAGAGGTTCCTAAGGAACAGATTCACTCACAGTATCACCTTCTGCATCAACAGTTTCTATCATCCTTTTTACACATTCAGAGTTGTTAGCACTGTTAATTAGAAGTTGTACTATCTCAAAATATCCTGCAAAGATCATCGGTAAAGGAAATAAGAGATGGACAAATATAGTATTACAAAATTTCAAGGTAAATTACTCAGACAACAATGATAGAAAATTTTTATAGCATACCCCCAGCACAAGCATCATGTAGTGGAACTGCTCCATCTTCATCCTTGGCTTCCAAATTAGCTCCTCTTTCCAAGAGTAGCTACATTGAAAAGTTTCCATTTGGCGATTCAATTTCAAGTAGGTGAGCATAATTTTAAAGAAGGAATGCCACAGCAAATATTGGAAACTGACCTGAACACAAGGCAGATAGCCATAGAGACAGGTGAGATGGAGAGTGGTGTCCCCATCTTCAACTGGTTCATCGATGCTACCGCTCAGGTTATCTATATAAGCATTCAAAAAATTGCAAACCATCAGAATAAAAATGATAAAGCAACCAAATCAAACAATTAAATTTTCTTCTCCAATGTCTTCATAGGCTCCAATCCAAGTAAATAGCTTCGTATATAGTCATCGATTACCATTTTTTCTCATTCTCTAGTTCCTTCACTGAGCAAACCATATTCTAAACTTCTAATAATACTTTTAGGGTCATTAAAACGGACAGTTTTGGTTCACAATTTTATATCCTTCACATAATTTGAATCCAATTTCACAGATAAAAAAAGAATTTTATAATTTTCTCATATTGTATTTAAAAGAACAAAAATTTAATAAAGCCCAAGGTTTTAGGTTTTCTCTGAACACAAAACGCGAAAGGGAAATATAAATAGCTAAAAAAATAAAATTAATCAATAAACCTAAAGCAACGCGCAGGGCATCAACGTCGCCAAGCTGAGCGGCGGCGGCGAGTTCAAGGAGGTGGGGAGGAGTATCGGATACGAGGTTGGCATTAACTCTGTCTTCTTCGAACAGACCATTTTCTTCCTCGTTATCGTCTTCCTCCATCATTCCATTGCGCGGCACAGCCATTCTTTTTTTTTCTGAACTTGATTGTTTGCAATATAACCAGAGTGAATATAACAGGGTTTTATGTTTTTATTTTAATTTTAAACAAAATTATCATATTCAATTTTGAAATTGTTTTTTAAAAATTATAAGAAACTGTTTTCTAAGAATTATAAGAAATTGTTTTCTAATTGATATATATATATCCTCACAATATCTAAAACTAAAAATGAAAATGATATATAAAAAGTATTGATATAAAATTTTAACTATCTTATGATGTGGTCCTTCCTAATAAAGTTGATAAATAGATCAGGTCAACTCGCTCGCACAAGTCCAACAGATATATAGTATCAATAAGGCTCCATTTGACTTATAACAATAAAAATTTAACACGACTTGTGTGATAGATTCATATCCAAATATATGGATTTAAAGTTGGTTTAGATAGTTTTTTTTTTTTAATATTAAATAAAATAAGAATTTAAGATAAAATCGTTTGATAAATATTTTATAAAAAAATATTTTTTAATTAATAAATTATTTAATAAAATAATTTAAATAAATTTTACTATTAAATAAGAGTTATAAAGAATAACATATATTTGATATCAATTAAAATAAAATTAATTATTTTAATGTTTTAACAATCTAAAATAAACATTTAAATTTAAATTTTATTTATAAATAATTATATTATTTATATAATTACAATAAATTTTTTTAATAAATTTTTTTAAATTAATCAAATCACTTTTTTGCATAAAAATATCCTAATATTTTAATACAACCCACAATCAGCAAAGCATTTTGCTTTAGATCTCTTGCTCTTTTCAAAAATAAACAAACATAAAGAAAGTGTGCACAAAAAAAATTATGGGAACTCCTTGACAGACAGACCAATGCTAAAACTTTCTTCCTTCACTTTGACCTTCTCTGAAGATTTTTTGAAAAATGTTGATTTCAGATGCACTATGTTATGTTACGCGACAATATTTAAATGAGTGAACATCATGACCAATTTCTTGTTAGTGCTTGTTTACTTAATCTTCCATCACGTATTTACTTTGCTGGTTTACAAAGATTCATAAATGTGCATAATTTGTACGAAAGACATTAGTGGAAATCTAATCATTCAGTCCTAGAAACTTATAGTTTAGCGTAATTACCTCTTAGACTTCGGGAAAAGTAATAGAATTTAACTCATTAGAATGTTTGAATATAATATTTTATTAAAAGATATCTTTATTAAAATCATAATTTTATTGTTTAGTAACAGAATTTAAATTCTATATCATTATAGAGTTTGTAAAATGATATAGAATTTAAATTTTTATTCATTATTGTTTGATTATAGTAATTTAATTAATTAATAATTAATTTATTATTAATAATATTGATATATATTATCAAATTACTCATATTAGAATTATATTAATTGGGAGTAATTTCTTTTATTCAGATTGGAGTAAGTTGGATCTTGAAACTTTAATTTCACTAAATTTAATTTTTGATAAC
This sequence comes from Trichilia minutiflora, assembly GCA_035590515.1. NCBI lineage: Eukaryota > Viridiplantae > Streptophyta > Magnoliopsida > Sapindales > Meliaceae > Trichilia > Trichilia minutiflora. The sequence goes on along the minus strand of JAVXUL010000005.1, from coordinate 2,867,959 downwards.
AAAAAATACTAATTTAATTAATAATTAATAAGAGTTGTGGTTAAAGAATAATATTAATAATTAATGATTATTTATTAATGAAAATTTTTAAATAAAAATTTAGCATTTTAGTATCTATTGGATAAATTACGAAAATACCATTCATCAAAACTGACTTTGATTATTATGATGAAATTTTCATTACAATTTAATAATTACAGAGCAAAATCACTTAAAAATCAAATTATGGTGTGTTAGAAGTCGTTATGTGCAAAATTATACTTTTGCCGTAGTGGAAGCAAAGGGCGACAGTAGTGGGCATGCATGGGTGGCATGCAGTGCATGCACATGCTGCATTGCTCCACACACGCCTACTGTGTAGCATGCGTGTGCCGCATTTAAGATGGTTCAAAATATCTAAAATTTGAGGATATCTGTCCGAATCAAAAAAATTCGTACTAAAAAAATAGGGGTTTTATTTAAATAGGATTAAATTTGAATAAAAAAAATTAGATCTAATTTTAATCGAATTAGGTATTAATTTAATAAAAAAATAAGGACGTAGTCTGGTTTTAGTATAATATTATAAAATAATAATAATTTTATTATTTTATAAAAAAATATTTAATTAATTATTATTTAGATTGGATCTAAATTTTTTTATTTACATAATTATATTATAAAAATTATTTTTTAATTGATAAATTTTTATTATTTATAATGATATTTAAAATTTTTAAAGATAAATTGAGGATGAAGTGCATACAAATAAATTTACATTAAAAAGTATATTAATTATTTAATTTTAAATTTATTTATATTTATTAGGATAATTTGATTATTTCATTATTAAAAATTTAATTAATTATTATTTAGAATTGGATATTTTATTTATTTTATATGATTATTCATATTTTTAAAGTTAATTTCATAGTTTCTAAAAATTTTTGGATTAAAAGGTAATATTTTTAAAATTTATTTAGGAAAATAGGACTAAATTATAAGAATTATAAAGTTTTTATTTTTAATTTTTTAAAAAATAAAACCGGTATCCGATTTAAACTGGGTATCATTTCGGTTTAAACAAGAGACCGATTTTTCGATCCTCTATTCAAATCGGACCGGTTCTAGATTAAAAATTCTAGATCCTATTTTAATCGGATCGGGGATTGGTCTGAAAAAAAAAATCGATACCCAATTTGGTTTCAGCCCTAGCCACACTACCCTGTTTTGCTACCTTTTTTTTTTTTTTTTTTTTTCATTTTTAACAAAACAAAACAACATTTTAATACTCTCATTTGCAATCAATAAAAGTCCTAACACATTAAACATGTCCCAGAAAATGTAAATATAAATTAATCAATATTAGAAGCACATTTTAACAAGTATATGCATAAAACCATGCAAATACATATTTTTTATCATTTTCAAAAATTTATATCATGTTAACAATTAATAAATAAAATAATATATTCCAACACGTCTATATGCATCCAAATCATGCTGAATCCTATAAACCTATTTGAAAAACATTCTAATATATTTTAATAAATTTTATTAACATATTTAACATGCTTTTTCATAAAACCATTATAAAAAATTTTTATTATGAATTTTCCTTATCTTTTTTCTAGATAACTTGGAATATCTAGACTTCGCCCTGATCGACAAGCCTTGTCCGAATAATCTCCTTGAAGATAGTAACTTAGCATACCACCATCCAGGCATCCTACTTAAATCACGAGTGTTTAGCTAGAATCGAATTCAGAACTTGCGCCCAAACTACTGTAACATTCTGCATTTGTGTGGGAGTATCATGGTAAGCGAAATAATTGAAGCAATGTTTTGTCGCACATGAGGTTTAGGGGCATTTTAGTCTTTTTATCAAAAAGGCCATTTTTGTTTGTTTATAAAATATCTGTTCGGGTGCTAAATTTACTCATTATTATCATATTAATGTTTAGTAAGGGAATAAGGTTCATTTAATGAAAATTGGAAGAG
>JAVXUL010000005.1:2851606-2862205 GCA_035590515.1 Trichilia minutiflora | reverse complement strand
TTGGCATTATCAAAAACATATAAATTATCACAATAATTAATTATCATACAAATGTGCAAGTGGATCATCAAAAAATATATCAAGGACATCAAGTACTTCAGCTATATTTGAAATTACCTATGAATGGGGAAAAAAATGAATATATTAATATATACTTAATGAGTGGATATAAATTTCAACCATTTAGTCGATTCCTAGAAATTTAAATTCAATTTTAATGATAATTCATTCGATTAACGATCTAACTAATACCATTTGACCTCATTTATCAAAATCAAGCCACAAAAAATTAAATTCAAATGAACCAATAGCATTTATTATTTATTAAGAAACATGTTCTTTTACATTCGAGTTTTTTAGCTATCTAATTACTTATTCATCTATTCTATATCCTAAATAACCCATTACAACTCAAATTTCTTTTGTAAACAAAATTGAATTATTCATATATGAAAAGTACTCTTAAATTATAAATTTGATTTAAACAAAATTTTAATGCATAATCAAAATAATAGCCTTACTAGGAAATTGATAAAAGCCTATGATCGTCAAATTTGATATTGATTGCTTGAATTTTCGATTTGGTTGAAAACCTTAATATTTTCATTTTATGTTCTTGGCCAAATTCGAAGAAACAAAGCTTCTAAATTAAAAAAAGGATTGAGAATTGATGATTGTTGGTGGAAAAACAAATTTGATCGGTTAATTTTCAAGAAAGAAAAGAAAGAATTTCAAAGAGAGGGGAGGAGACAAGAGAGGAGAGGAAACAATAATTTTGGTCACTATCTGACCATATTTATAATGAATTATGCAATTATCAAAATACACTTGAGTTTATAAAAGGAAGAAAATTCTAGAAGGGACAAAAATAATTATTTTATCTCATTTTTTATCAATTCAATCGAGTGAATTAACTAATTTGTATACTGAAAGAATTCATTTGACCAAGTCCTTCATTGACTTTTCGAAAAGAAATTTACCACTTATTCGTTTGAACAAATAAATGGATTCATTCGACTGGGATTTTCACAAGTCCTTGAAAAATTTTAGCCATTTATTCAGTTTAACAAATTGTGCCTTCCGTCTAATAGAAATCATTCATTTGAACGAATCCTCGGATTCGTTAAACTAAATACATTCTCTCACAAAATTCTTCCTACCATTGAATTTCTATTGAGTTCTTGATATCTGTTTCTATTCTTTTTTTTCTTTCTAAATCTTTTCAAATTTCATATTAAATTTCATAATACTGTCAATATTTCATTAACACCACCTAAATATATATTTTTATAAAAATTAATGAAAATATCTCTAACCGTAGACATGAGGTATTACATTTGCTTTGTGACATTATATTTCATTACATGATGATATCTATATAAATTTTAATATGTTTTGTAATTAAATAATATCATATATATATAAATTTTCCATATAAACTCTTATATACAAACTGAAATAGTATGATAGTATTAATTATACTTTGATTATATTATTTATTTTTAGTACTTACATTACTTTTGTATTTTTATTAACCAATGATAATAAACAAACAACCTTAATTTGTATACAAAGATTTATGCAAAAATTTTATATCTCTAATACTATTTATTATATTATTTGTTTTTTTAAATAAAATTCAAAAATCATACAATTTTTTTTTTGCTTGAAATTTTCCTTCAATTAACTATTCGTATATATATATCATTATCCAATTTATAAATTGTCTTTCTTTTTATATTTTATACTTTCTAAAATATCTTATTAAAAGTGTTTATAGATCTTTCATACAAAATTGCAGTTTTGTAGTTATTTTTTTATTCTTTATTTAAATATAGTATAAAATGAACTAGATTTGTATTTTCTGTGATCTAAATAGGGACCTCAATACATATCTTAGAAGATTTATGTTAAATTAACTTGTTATGATTAGGCAAAGAAATAATTGTAAGGTATGCTGACCAAATTGAGAAAACTTAGCTAACTAAGAGAGAAGTCCTACCTTCACACCTCTAATAGTGTTCGAAACCTTAAAAATCACATGTGATAACTTTTATTTTTGTGGGGGCTTTAGTCTCTCTCTCTCTCTCTCTTTGTATATCTATCTATATATAAAAGATTTAATGGTTTAGAGGAGACACATCAATATAACATTTTTTCGAAACTATAACTTTCTTCATACCTTTTTTGAATATTTATTTATTCAAACAACTAGTTTGATCAATTAATTAATTTTAAAAATGTTACAATAATATATTCTATTGGATGGAAACATAATATAATAACTTATTATGTGAATCTCTCACTTTATACTTTCTCACTATTTAGAAGCAAGCACGCAATAGATGTGGGTAATTGCAAGTAAATAAATATACATATATCTTGCTGGGAAATGCAAATATATAGAATAATATTTTTTTTTAAAAGAAATAAGTGAAGGATAAAGTTTAAACATATTTTTAATATCTTGTCTACTCAAGAATTAAAAAGGAAGTGAATTATTTATACTATAAAATTACCGGGTCTAACCCTTGAAACATCTGGAGCAAATTTTAATTGTTATTAATAGACTAGTCCACTTGTTACTTGGGCGAGTATAACGGATGGTTTAAAAGTTGTACCTGTGGATCCTTTAAGGAGGGGCAGTTAGCTACTGGTTTTGCTTTGCTTGCTTGCCTTCCGTTTCCATTTTTGTCATATTAACGAAACAGACAGAGACAGAGAGACACAGACGGTAGCTTTAGCTTTCTTGCAAGCCAAACCAAACCAAACCAACACAATACAGCACAAGAACCTAATCCCATTGCCAATTTCACTTTCTCTTCTCTAGTCTTTTGTGGTGCCAATTAAATTCAATCCCAAACCCCAACCAGACTTCTTGCCTTGCTTCTATTTTTATGAATTAGATAAAGGCTTTAATATCATCCAAAGAATGCAAAGAATCAATCATAATAACAGTAACAATAATGGTAACATTTATAGTTCACATTGCGCTAGCTCTTTGAAGAAGAATTTCATAGAAGAAAAAGGAAAAATTGAAATTAATCAAAGAAAATAGATGTTTCACTTCAATTAGTAATGGCAATCAACCAAAGAGGAAGCTGAGAAGACTATAACTTGTTCTTTGGAAGTAAAGTTGAACTTCGATTCGCTACGATCGTGATCTTCTGGGGCTGGAAGATTAAGATCTAACTGTAAAATATTTCTTGGCCTTTTCTTACCCTGATCAACACAATTACTCAATGCTGTTGGAGGGGTTGTCGTGGTTGTTGTTCTGCTCATAAAAGCTCTATGCCGTCTCATATGGCCGCCTAAAGCTTGCCCGGACGAGAACTCCGCGCCACATATTGAACACTCATGATGGACCTTATTAACCTTCTTGTTGTTGTTGTTGTTGTTGTTTGCACTTAAATTAACAACCCTCTTTGCTATTTGCAAAGAAAGCGTGGTGCTCATATCGCCAAAGTGAATATCGTCTTCTTCCATTATCACTACGCCTTTCTTTTCTTCATTGTTAATGTTATTAACCTTAGGTTTCTTGTGACTCGCTCTGTGGCCACCTAGGGCTTGAAATGAAGAAAAACATCGGTTACACGTCTTGCACTCGTAAACGTATAATCCTGAGGCCTCAGGCTTGCTAATCATCGCAATAGGCTGATGATCTGATGATAATTTCTTGGTATGTTGTCGGCCTTGTGCTAAGAGTATCAAACAATTAGCCATATCTTCTTCTTCTTCGGTACTCGTTGCGAATTCTTCAACTGAGTTTGCAGAACCAGAACCAGAACCCGAGCCAAACATAGGGCGATCAAGCCCACCAACTACAATAGAATTATCACTGAATCTCTCACCTTCACCCCCACTTTCCGCACCACTTGAACAGCTAGAAACCATGGCTAACGTTAGCGGAGACAGCGGCTTTTGCCTCTTCGTCCTCTTGCCTTTCATTATCTGTATATAATCCTTACAACCCATAACTTCTTGAGAATCCGCCATCATTGAGCTAGAGAAAGAAATTTAGGGAAGGTCGGGAATTGAATCAAAACCAGGAGATATGGAGAGAAAGAAGAAGTGAATGGTTGATAGAATTTAGAGAGTCAAATTTTAAGACAATGAAATCCGGTGTGGTCGTCGAGTAGTAACCGTGAATTTGCTTTGCCAGTCTTGCGTTTCCAATCTTAGAAAGTTATATTAAGTATATATAGGCAAAATATATCTATACATACAGTTGTATAGAATAGAATTATAATAGAGTGAGATAGAGAAAGAAAGGGAAGATGCAATGTAAGTATGAGGAGGCGACGAAACGAGTGAGATTCGGTTGGCTTTGAAGCAAACCCATTACTTTTTGCCAACGATTCCTTTATGGAGGATTGGTTTGCAAGCCTGGAACCACACATAATTTACGTATCTCTCCCTCCTTTTTCTCTCCTTTCTTTGCTTTCTTTACTTAATTTTCTGTATATTATCAACTTCATTATTTATTATTCGCTTGGTACAGTGTTGGTGGACCATATAGAAAACATCCCACGATTAAAATAAGGGAACCCTAAAGTTGAATAATGTGGGTAGTAAATCTTGTGATCTCTTGTGACTTTTAACGTGAATTTATAATATTAATTGTAATTAATTAATTAATTAGGAAGTATTAATTTTGTTGTATTAAGTGGTCTTAATCTATCAAGCAGTTCATGTGCAGTTGACCTACTAGCTCCACAATGTCCTTTGATACCTTCTTCCATGGGCAAACCCCCTAAAATCATGCCGGTTATATGCCAAATTATTATTTGGTTAATATTCAATATATATGCTTTAACCAACCATTAGGTTGTTAAAGTTATTAAACAATGATACTAAAAATACAAATTTATTTATTTATTTTAAAACTAGCTAGCAAAGTATAATTATATTCTTTTCATATAATCTTTTTTATTTCTGTGAGTTTTCTTTATTGTAAAATTATAAAAAATGCGCAATAGTATGATTGAGATGTACTACTTGTTTCAAATGATAATGATCCATGATCCCTTTTCCATAAAAGTTAATTCAACAAGTAGCTCTATTACATAATTGATTTAGAAATTATAAGTCAATTATATCTCTGTATGGTTCTTGCATATATGTATAACCATGCATGTACCCCTATTTGAGACCAAGAAATTTATAATATATGTTGTAATGTTACAATGTGAATTAGCATGCTCCATTTTGTAATGAACAATACATGATTGACTTAAACGATATTTTAGAATCTCTAACACGATGTGCATGCACATATATATATATAATTGAATTTGAATTTGAAATACAGCAATCATAGAGTTTTAGGAGAAAATGAAGGAATTGAGCAGTTTTATTCTTCTTCTCTATAATGTGAAATGGTTCACGACAAACCACACTTCCACTTCTACTGAACAAATTATAAATAAATAATATATACTACACGAGATATTACAATTTGAAACAAATAAGCGCCGCTTTGTTATTACACATCAATTAAATCAGCTAGGCTTAGAATTAAAAAATTTATGATTGTCATTGTTAAGAGTTGATCTTCAGGAAATATTACTTTATCCTGTTTAAATTAACTAAAAATTAGTAGTGCAAATATATCTTAAAACTCTCAAAATAAATTGTGAAAAATTTATGAATATCTCAAGACAGTTTCAACTAAGGAGTAGTTTAAATTAATGATTTGATAATTAATTACCAATAACATATTTTTTTGTCTTATTGTTAATTTCTTCACATCTTAGAGGCTAACTTGTTTAATTAATAATTAATTTCTTTTTTAAGTTCTTCAAAAGATTTGAAATTCAAATTTCACCCACATTAAAATCGAAGGAAGATCTATTAGTTTCGTGTAATAAAACAATATGACCCTAGGATTAAATAAGTTAATGTTGTCTAAAGAAAGATGAAGTAAATATATAAATAAATGGGCGGTGGCCTGAAAACGAGAGTTTGGTGTTTCCTAACCATTCAAGGCAAGAGTTTGAAGTGGATACAGAGATATGAGAAAAAAGTTATAAGTTAAACTAATAATATTGAGAACAAAAATTTTTGTACAAATTTTATAGATAAATTGATGTGATAATACCGTATAATTATTATATATTTTATATTTTTACAAAAATAATAAAAAATTAACAAAATAAAAGAATTGCATAAAATATAAAATAATTATATTATATTGTTATATTAATTTGTATAAAATTTATATACCAAACTCCTATACATATTATTATTATTATTATTATTATTATTATTATTATTATTATTATTATTATTATTATTAATTAATTAAAAATACGTTATATTCCTATAGATACGAAGAGAAGAGAGATTCTTGGCGTAAGGAAATTTTGTTATTGGGGAAGAGGATTGCGAGGGGCACGTAAGAGCAAACCGCCAACATCAGCAATATATAGATAGATATAGTTAGTGACTCAAAGCAAAGCATCAAATAACCACTCATCATCAATTTTTTAATTATATTTTTGATATTTATATCATTTGTTTTGGAATTTGGTTGGTGAACTTAGCATATACATGATTTCATGTTCTTTTGGTTCTTTGCTTCTTCTGTTGTACTTCTCGTTATCTTCACTCTTCTACCACTACTACTCCACTATCCTTATCTTAAAATATTAAAATAAAATTTGGTAACATGGAGAGGAAGCATTTACCAATGAGCTAAGAGATTATGTGTATATTTGTAATTGTTTTGTATTTTTCTTTAAAAAAAAATTGAATTAAGATTATCTTTATTGATGTATTTAATAAACTTTAGTTTTATAATAAGTTGAATATATATATTCGTGGCTTTTCATTTATGGGATATATAGTTTGATTTATTCAAGAGAAACAGAAAATTTGTATATTTTTTCATCATAAAATTGAAGAAGAGAGCAGAATATGATGAAATTAGAATGTTAGTAATTTGTGTTTAAGAGCAAATAAGAGTGGTAGCAATTTGTGTAAACCACTTATTTATTAATAATGGTAGTAATTTGTGTATATGATTTATTTTATTAATCGTATTTGAATTATAAATATAAATATAATTTATTTATTATTCACTTATTCTATGCAATTCGTCTAGATATAATTATTAAACAAATTATATTGATGTATAAGTGATCGTTTAGATACAATTACTCATTTAATTTAATTAGAAATGATTAATTTATTTGAATCATTTAAACACAGTTAAATCATGAATTTGATTCATTTAACTTCAACATAATTTTTAGAATTGGGTTAAACTTTACCAAAATTATCGATTGGTAAAAGTAATTGGTACAAGAAATTTGGATTTGTAAAATACATTTATTTGAATTTTAAATGAGTTTTAAACAAACTTACATAATAGAAATTGGTCTAATTAAATGCATTTTATATGAATTTGTGCACAATGAGTTCAATCGCAAATACAATTTATTTATTAATGGATAATTCAAATTTAATTTGTTTACTGTTTATGTCAATTATTCTCAACTCAAATTTGTTTATGTATTTCAAAATTGTATGTGTTCTGACTCAATTTATCATCTTTAGTGATAATACATAAAGTAATTGTTAGCATTGATTCATTATTCAAGAATTGTTAATAAAGATTCAAAGATTAGTTTTCTTGATTAGTTGGTGAAAGTTAGTTAAAACTAATGACAGTTGCAAAGGATGCTTTGGCAGTAAGAAAACTATATAAAGCTTTGTTATCTTTGTATCTGAGAGGTGGCAGTGACCAAGTTACTGGAATAATAAGAATTTCCTCTGTTTTCACTTCTTGATTCTTGATTCTATTCTTGTTTCTTTCCTTGTTCATTTTCTGTTTTCATTGAGTGTGAATGGTGATGAGAAAGTTGTTGTAAGTTCATTGCTGTGTTAATTCTTTTTCTTTCCAGAAAGTATTCAAAGAGAGATAGATCTTGAGGTCATTGTTGGTTGTCTTGCTGTGTGTCTGATCTGAGGTTCTAAGGGAATCAAGTGAGCTGCTGTTGAGTTGCTGCTGGAGCTACTGCTACAATAAGTGGTATCAGAGTTGTAGAAGATCAGATACCAGGAGAAAAGAAAGGCAAGAAAGATAATCTTGACAAGGATCTGAGATCAAGATAATGTCCACTAAGTTCACAGTGGAGAAATTCACAAGTGAAAATGATTTTTCACTTTGAAAATTGAAGATGAAAGCATTCCTAGAGCATGAGGGATTGGACTATGCTTTGGAGGAGGATGATTTCAAGATTGATGACAAAGAATACACAGAATTTGAGCTTAAAGAGATGCAACGCAAGGCAAGAAGTGCCTTGATTCTTTCTTTATCAGACAAAGTGCTCAGAGAAGTAATCAAAGAGATCACTGCTTGAGGGATTTGGTTGAAGCTAGAGGACAGATATCAGCCAAAATCAACTGCTAAAAGATTGTTCTTGAAGAAACAGATGTATTCCTTTGCAATGGATGGAGGGGGCTCCATAGAAAACCATCTGGACAGGTTTAACAAACTCATGATTAACTTGGAAACAATTGACATTAAGGTGGAAGATGAGGATCAAGCCCTAATTATTCTGACTTCATTACCAGCTTCCTCTGAGCACTTCATTGATACACTTCTGTATGGGAGATCCACATTATCAATAGATGATGTGAAGAATTCTTTAACCTCTAAAGAATTCAACAAAAGAAACCAACAGAAGGATATTACAGGTGAAGGCTTTAATGTAAGAGGCAGACAAGAAAGAAGAGAAGGAAGGAAGAAAGGGATGTCCAGATCCAAATCAAGAGGCAAGACATATAGGTGTTATCATTGCAATAAAGAGGGTCACTTCAAGAAAAATTATCCTGAAAGGAATCAACAAAAAACACCAGCATCAACTGGAAACAAAGTCGAGATAGCCATGGTAGCAGAAACCAATTATCAAGATGCAATTCTGTTAATGGCATCCACTGAAGTTGATAGGGCAGCAAATGAATGAATCCTTGACTCAGGGCGTACTTACCACATGTGTCCAAGTAAATCACTCTTTACTTCTTTAACTTTTGAAGGTTGTGGACGAGTGATCTTAAGTAATGAAATGACATGTGAAGTAAAGGGGATAGGGTCTGTAAAATTTAAGATGGAAAGTAGGGCATTGGTGGAGATAACTAGAGTAAGATATGTCCCTAGTCTTAAGAGAAATTTGCTGTCTTTAGGGATGCTTGAGTCTGATGGTTGTACCTTTAAGGCAGAAAATGGAGTATTGAAGGTTTGTAAAGGGTCTCTTGTGGTAATGAAAGCAAGAAGGGATAAGGGACTGTATGTTTTGCTTGGGAATGTCATTACAGGAGATGTGAATGCAGTAAATGACAGGAGGAGTCAAGAACTGATATCGTGGCATCAGAGATTGGGTCACTTGGGTGAGAGGAACCTTTTAAAACTAAAACGACAGGGACTGTTGAGTAAAGATGCAAGAGACAAGCTTGAATTTTGTGAGTGTTGTGTGTTAGGCAAACACCATAGGAGCAATTTTCATGATGAAAAGCATACAACATCAGGAATGCTTGATTATGTGCATTTTGATGTGTTGGGACCTATACAAATTGTTTCTTTAGGTGGAGAAAGGTTCTTCTTGTCGTTCATAGATGACTTCTCAAGAAAGGTTTGGGTCTATCCTTTGAAAAGTAAAGACCAGGTGTGTGCAAAGTTTGTGGAATGGAAAAATTTGGTTGAAAATCAGAAAGAAAGAAGGGTGAAAGTCCTAAGAACTGATAATGGGTTGGAATTCTGTAATAAGGCAATGAATAAAGTTTACAAAGATAGTGGAATTCAGAGGCATATAACAACCACCTATACTCCTTAGCAAAATAGAGTTGCTGAGAGATTAAATAAGACTCTTTTAGAAAAAGCAAGGAGCATGTTATTAGGTGCTGGACTCTCCAAATTTTTTTGGGCAAAAGCTATTGTGACAGCAGCACACTTGGTCAATTTGAGTCCTTCATCCTTCCTAAAACAAAAGATACTTGAGGAGGTGTGGATAGGGAGGTCACCATCACTGGAACATCTGAGGGTCTTCAGGTACACTACATATACATATATCAAGCAAGGAAAGCTTGACACAAGGGCAGTGAAAGGAGTCTTTGTAGGCTATCCTGAAGGTACAAAAGGATGGAAGATATGGTGTCATGATGGGGTGAAAGGCAAATGTATTGTAAGTAGAGATATTAAGTTTCTGGAACATGGAATCTCAGCCTATGAATTAGAAAGCAGTCCTGGAAATTCTGATGCAGGAAAAAAAATTAGTAAAGTCCAATTTGAGGAGGAGCAATCTTAAGGAAAGAAGGACAATGCTGATCATGAAGTAGCAACAGAAGAAGTGAGACCTGCTGATGATGAAGTAGCTGACTTTGAGACAGTAAGAGATCAGCCAGAAGTGAGACATGACTATCAACTGACGAGGGACAGGATGAAAAGATCAGTAAAACCACCCACCAGGTATGGATATACTGACTTGGTGGCATATGATCTCCTTACTGCTGAGAACATAGGTGATCTCAATTGGATTATGTACCCAAGTATAGGTAGTCTTGTTATAGTATAGTCCGGTGAGTCCAAGTGTCGTATCC
>JAVXUL010000005.1:2830361-2844217 GCA_035590515.1 Trichilia minutiflora | reverse complement strand
AAAAAGACGAAATTATCATTTTACCCTTAATTTTTCTTAAGGAGAAGCTTTCAGAAGAGGGCATTTTTATCATTTTGCATCGATTCGATCGAACGAATTGAGAGATTCATTCAAATGAATATGAGTTCGATCAAACAAACTATGCTTCGATCGAACGAATCTGACACTTTTGAAGTCAGAGAGCTCCCCAAAATTTCGTTCGAACGATTGGATATTCGTTCGAACGACATCATCGATTCGGTCGAATGAATCACTATTCGTTCGAACGAATTTTGGCACTTCTGAAGTCAGAGAGCTCCTCCAAATTTCGTTCGAACGACCCGTCTTTCATTCGAGCGAAATGTTCTATTCATTCGAACGAATTTTTCATTCATTCGAACAAATCTAAGACCAGTCATTCGTTCGAACGATTCAACCTATTCATTCGAACGAATTTGTATAATTTCTTCCAAATCAATCCCTTTGTTGAAAAATATCATTATTGGGATCCCACTCAAAATCAAACTTACTTTTAATTACGTTGAGGTCCCTGCGTTCATACCCTAAAACTTATCATATCCAAACAAATCCTCAAACTAAGTTACAGAATCATGCTCATACGCGCACGATACACAGGATGAATGTAAATGTATGAACAAGGAATGTGTAAATTTACAAATATACTCTTGAGGTACAAACACGGGTGTCACAAAATAAATCTTTTTTGATATTTTTCTTAATTGTTTATTTAAATTACTTTGTTTCAAATATTATTTAACTTATTTTCATTTGCTAGCTTTGTTTACTTGTTTACTAATGGAGTATACGTCTGTATATTCATCCCTTAAACTTTAGCTTCAAGTGAACCCAAATCTAGCTAAACGTCAAGCAGTGATGATTGCATCGAACTTAGAGTGTTCTTGTATAATTCTTATACTCGACTCACATCTTTATAAATTTGAGTCCATTACAGTTATATAGTTTATTTTATTGTATTTATTTTTTTGAGATATGTAAAAGATTTGTAAATTTATAAATCTTGTATTATCTATGATTTAGGAATTCATTACTTTATGAAAATTATTTTAAAGGTTTATGAGCTTCAATTTTTTAATTGGATGAGTTGTATATTTAAATGCATTTTGATGATGAATTAAGAGGTAATTTTTGATGATGATATTGAAATTGAGTGAGTTAGATATTTTGAATTAATTGAGATTGAATTGAAATTTGATGAAGTTTAGGATGTTTGGAATGTAAATCTAGGAGTATTTTTAAATGTTTTAATATGTAAATAGATATTTTAAATCCTTATAACCTTCTAACGTATATTTTGAAATTTAGAATCCACATAAGAGATTTGTGACAGTTGGTACTTGTGAACTTCATGTATAAAAGGCATGGCAATGATATTTGTGAAATATTAATCCATTATGGCTCCAATTTAGTATTGTAAAAGCAACATTTTAAACTGTAATGGTTGTAAAATAAAAAATGTTAAATGTTAAATTTTAATGTAAAATATGTAAATAATATGATTGAGGTTTAATCTCATATTTTTAATTAATATATACTTAGTATACTATAATTAATATACATATAACATTTTACCTCAACTATAGTATATTAAAAGTATTTAGATTTAATAATTAATAAAAAATACAAAAAAATAAAATTAATCGATCCTGCTCATATCTCTATCTTTTTCTATCAATATGTCTATATCTATATCTATATATAAATTAAAATGCCATTTGAAAATTTAATTCAATCTTTTGCCCTTATCGCTATAAAAGAATTGAAAAGCCATTTGCAAATTTAATTCAATATTTTGTCCTCATCGCAAAGAATATCCTATTCAAATATTCAAATTATAAGGTTAGCTATCATCATCAATTAAACTTTTTAATTGGTATAATTAGGTCATCTGAGGGGGACCCTTGCATACTAATTGCCGTCAAGACAAATAATAATACTGATCATTGGAGTGGAATAAGCTTAGGAATAGGATACATGTCTTCTTTAATTAGTTCTTTGTTTGGACATGGCAAATAAATATAAACTAGTAAATTATATAAAAATAATATAATGATATTTTATAATTATTATATATGTTATATTTTATTTTAGCAAGTAAAATTAACAAAAATATATATATATATTATATGAAATATAATATAATTAAATATTTTTATGTCAATTTGTATTAAAATTTTTTTATTTTTAATATCATTGATAAAAAATGGTAATAAACAAACAAAAATATGGATTGTTATTATCTTTATCTCTAACATTATCTTGTTTTTTAAAAGGAAAAAAATTATACAGTGAAAAGAGAGCTAGCTATTGTGTGTTGATGTCATCCGATGAGTTGTATAAAGGGACCATTTTGCAAGATTTGAATTGAAAACAAAAATTAAAATATAGTTCCCATCACTTAGTTGGTAGTGCTCACTTTCCATTTCAATTTTTAAAATATGGATTCAAATTTCTTCCAATACATATGAGAATTAATTTGTTATAAATATTTAAAATAGGGAAATTTTTCCTTTAAATTAAATTTTTTCTTTAAATTTCAATTGAATTTGATTAAATTTCCCTTAATCTTTTACTATTTAATTAATTAATTAATTAATCATTACCCATTTGATAAGAGCTGGAGTAATGGAAAACAGAAAAGAATTAATTACAAGGTTTTATTATCATTAAAATTTGTAATTAATTAATTAATCATCATCAATATTTTTTTCATATTTACAAATCACTTTCTTCCAAAGTTTACTAGAAGATGATGCTTACCCTAATTATAATTTATATATAATATTAAAAATATATTTAGAATTAGTAAGCTTCTATTAAACTTTAAAGCAAAATAACCAAAATATTTGATTATTATATATCAAATCATTTAATAGCTAATATTTAGTGATTATCTCTCATTTATATTTAATGTTTAATAATTTAACATCACATCAATTTCAAATTAAAAATTCTAATACCGCATTATTAAATGCGATATAAAATTTTGTTTAACTGTGATGTTGTGCTCGCGGAATGACAATACTAAATTATCAATTGAAAGAAGATAGATATTAATTTGATAAATATAACTATTAATGTTCTGAAAATTTTCTATTTTAGAATAATATAAAATTTGATAATTTTGTTACATAAAATTTTATAAAACAATAATACTAAAAATTTAAATTATAACACAAATTAATACAACATAATAGTATTAATTGTTACATAATTCAAATTTACTTAAGCTTATTAATTGCATTAATTTATATTCTTATTCACTAATATTATTATATTATATCAACATGTATACAATAACTTATACAAATAATTATATTCTTACAATTATTTTTGGGAAAGTCGTAAAATTTGATGATTGACACATTTATAGTCATTGGGATAAAACAATTACGGGTGCATGTAAGATTTTATATTTTTATAAAACAATTAATACTCTTTTGATATTATTTATACATACATTAAAATTTAATGGCTGTGAATGTTTACCTAACATTTTATATACTGTACACTTAACATTTAAATAGAAATAAATAGTTTTAAACGAAGCTTAGTCTATGGTGGATCAAGCTCCTGATCTAATGTATTAGTTTAGAATATTATTATATCTTCTAACCAATCCATTAAGAAATTAAATTAAGTATATTATGCCCACTAGTGGGTATCTTTAATTTAAATAATCTCATTTTAATATTTCAAAGATTCGCCTTTTAACAAGAAAACGTGAACTACCAATTAACCCTAATAAAAGGGAAAAATATTACAGGTTTCTCCAATAATGTACGTGGGATAATGTTCAATTAATTGGTGAGATGGATTATTATGTTTGCGGGCACACCGTTTGCTGCATGTGCAAAATATATGGGGCAGATCTGTCATTAGATCTAACCACTATTTTGCCTCTGTAAATTACAAATTAAATATAAGACACGTTTGAAACTACTGACTTTCATTTAATTTCAAAACTAGGGTTGTTGGTAATACAATTTTAATAAGCTCTATTTATTTTTCTTTTAATTATATTTAATATTATATTATTAAATATTAGCACAGAACAAGTGGTTTAAAAGCTTCAATATCTCAATCAAAAACACATTTTAATTAAATGAATTGAAAAAAAAAAGAAAAGAGAATATTGCTTAGGCTTTGGGTATTATTTGATTCAAAATCAAAGAATTTAGTTATCTTGGATTAATTTATAATATTTACATTTTATTACCTTCAATTTTAAACTCAATTTCTATTAAATTAAATTCAAAAGAGTCGTGATTATATGGTATTTAAAACTGCAAAAGTGTATATATATAATTTTTTATTTATGTTTTAACATTTCATACACACCAAACCCAATTTACTTTATATATGAAAGCAAATTGAAAAGTTCTTCTCCTAAGTTAGTGTGAGAGGATTTGATCTCTTAACATTTTATTTTCATCGCAAAAAATCAAACTGAGTGAACTTTTCTTTTCTTTTTTTTTAAGACAAAAAATATTTAATAAGAATAATTTTTAATAAATTTTTTTTTATCTTCATATTTAAAGTTTAAAATTTTGTTCCCAAAAAAATAGCATCATGGTTTAACAATATTTTCCTTTAAACTAGTCATTAGAGTTTGAACCTTTGGATTTAATAATAAATAAAAGAAAATTAGAATTTCCCTACAATCTGAAAAAATTCATACTACCAAACATAACTTTAAATTAAATAAAAAATATTTTAAATTTAGTTGTATTTAAATTCTAATTAATTATAAATTTTATTTTTTATTATTTTAATGCAATTTTTTTAATTCCTTTAACTTCACATATTATTTTAATTTTTGACAACTTTCCTTTGCTCATGAACTCTATCGAATTGTTTATAATAGTATAAATCAACTATTTCTTTTAGTGTGCTTATATTTAAGTATAGAGTAAAAATTTAAATGTCTGAAATTAAAAAAAAGAAAAAAAAAGAAAGAAAAATTCCACCTTCATCCAAATTAATATTAATCTCAATATCTAATTTCGATTCATCAAAATTATTGGATCTTTAAAATATTTAACTTATTTGTGTAATTTATTTTGCATATATTTGATATTATTAATTTTAAAAATAAAAATATAAAAGACAGTTGATTATGTCAATTTTCATACCAAACACGTACTTCAACTAATTAAATTTGATTTTAAGCAACGATATCAAACAAAATTGGTTCATGACATCTATCCTACGATTCAACCAGAGTTTCATGCATACCAAAAAGTTTCGGTGCATTGTCACACAGTATTTCTTCTCATCTCATATTTATAATATTTCAATTTTAAACTCAATAAAATATAATTTTTTAGCCAATGCTCAGAAAATTAAAATTATTGTATTTCCAAAACTATTCGATCTTTCGAGAGTCCAAAAAGAGCAGACAAAATCCACGTTACGTATCCCTTATCCCATTTTGGACACTTGTCAATCCTATAGCCATTGAACGGCGAACTGCTAACCTGTATGAACAGTAACGACTGGCTGGAGTAGCTACGCAGTTAAAACCGGATAACTTAAAAGGCAATACAAAAATCATTAATCGCCAATTCACTGCTTACCGTCAATTACATTTTAATAATTACTTCTTCTTTTTTAATTTTTATTACGCGAAGAAGTTCCTAGAAACCACAGAATTGGAATATAAGAGCGAGCTCAAAGACGACATGTGAAAACCTGTTCTCGCACTTTGATCACACTCTATATATAGTCTCTCTATCTCTATCGCTCGACCTCTTATTCGTTTGATCTTGATCAGACTTCTAAAATATGCCGTTCAGAAACATTGCTGTTGGCCAACCCCATGAGGCCACCCACCCTGATACCCTAAAGGCTGCGTTAGCTGAGTTCATCTCAACACTAATATTCGTTTTCGCTGGAGAAGGCTCTGGTATGGCTTTCAACAAACTCACCGACAATGGTTCCACCACACCTGCCGGCCTTGTCGCAGCCTCTATCGCCCATGCTTTCGGTCTTTTTGTTGCAGTCGCCGTTGGCGCCAACATTTCCGGCGGACACGTCAACCCTGCCGTCACCTTCGGTGCCTTTGTCGGCGGTAACATCACCCTCCTTCGTGGCATACTATACTGGATTGCCCAACTGCTCGGATCCACCGTTGCTTGCTTGCTTCTCAAGCTCGCTACCAACGGCCAGGTAAATCTGTTTAAAGTTAGTTATAGCAGTTAATTTCCGTTGGTCTGTTATGTTATGTTTCCCTGGGGTATTGATATGATGCTTCGCAGACCACATCCGCTTTTGCACTCTCAACCGGAGTTGGTGCATGGAACGCCGTCGTTTTTGAAATCGTGATGACTTTCGGCTTGGTGTACACGGTCTATGCTACTGCTGTTGACCCGAAGAAGGGCAATTTGGGAATTATTGCACCGATTGCTATTGGTTTCATAGTTGGCGCGAACATCTTAGCCGGTGGTGCATTTGATGGAGCCTCAATGAACCCAGCTGTCTCATTCGGTCCAGCCTTGGTTAGCTGGAGCTGGGAAAACCACTGGGTCTATTGGGTCGGACCTCTGATCGGCGGTGGTCTTGCGGGACTTGTCTACGAGTTGTTCTTCATTAGCAGCACCCATGAACAGCTCCCAGGCACTGATTTCTAAGTCGTCATCATCATCATCATCATCTCACCCTGATATTTACTTTGAACGGCATATTGTATTTGGTAAGTTACGAAGGTTTTCTAAATTTGTGTTTAATTTATGGCCGTTTACTTGTTTTGATCATCATCGTCAACACAACACAGCTGTTGTTTCGCCTGGAATGTTGTATCGTACGTGTGATGTGATAATGGAAACCAGGGTGTGGCTGTGTTATTCTGCTCTCGGTTTGTATGATTTGATGTCTAGTTCATTTTTCTATTCCCAAGTTTAATTTAATTTCCTGTATATTTTGTTGCTTATTTTCGTTTTACCCTCTGCTCCATAAATTATTACTTGCAAATAATTTTTTTGTCACTAAATTTAAAATTTTAATTTTTTTAACTACCAAAATTTACGTGCACTTATACCATACAACGCGTTAATTAGGTGATATTAATTTGATTATTAATCCGCCAAATAACTTAATTAGCTTCTGGCTGGCTGGCTGGTGATGACCATGCAAGTTTTATTTTTCGGATAAATATTGAAAACATTTCTTACACCTGTTGGGGAATATTACAGGTACATCCAAAGGAGAAACACATTTTTTTTTTTCATTGGAAATGGAATAATTTGACAACAAAATACTGTGATGGTGGTTTTATAATTCTAAACTTATGGCTACTATTTCATTACTCATTTTGAACGTATGTTCTTATACTTGGAACCTGGAAAAGTACAAAGGTAGGTGGAATTGGCAATAATCAATTTATACAAACCATAATTTTTGGTTTTAATATCCTGTTGGTGCGCATTAATTTAAATCATGAGATGGGGTCACCATCGCACTCATGCATATGTTTTTTGAGTACCAAAAACCGCAAATAATTGAATAATGGAATGTAAATTATTGTCACTACGTACCTAAATACATAAAATGAATCAATCTATACTCTTTAACTATTAATTCTTCAGTTATCACGTGAAAGATCAATATTAAGTGGGTTTATTTTGTGTACTAGCTTAAACAAAAATAAAGACAAATAAATACAAATGTAAATTCTGTGAGAAAAATTGAATACCAAACTTCTCGGTAAAGTTAACTATGATACATAAGTTATCACTCGCCTTAGAAACTCATGTTAATAAAGAAGAACCCTCCCTAAAAGTAATATTAGCTCTAACAGTTGCTATCAAATGAGATTTCACTAGATATTCAATGCTGTATATGAAGCAAGCTATTCATTGAAATGAGAATTCAAAACAGGGGAATGGAAACTGGGTTTCTTACAGAACGAAGGATTTTCCGTTTCACATAGAGATTCCTCTCCCCGATGTATTATCAATCATGATATGACAGTAAAGACAAGCACCGGCCTCGTGAAAATTCTGGATCATTTTTACACTGGACCCACATCCATGTCCTTCGTAAGTTTTCCAAAAATTGTAAGTAATCTTATGTCTTTTCGTTTTCGAACTGTAAAGCTTTGAATGGAGTATACCTACTTTTTTCTCAATGGCCTAATATGCACACTACATAACGCAACTATGTGGTTTTCGATCCAGCTAATTCCGTTCATTTCAAGACTACCCGATGCAATCATAGTCGTCTCTCCTTTTTCTTTTTGGTGGTTGTGGCCGCAGATATTGATGGCCACTGAAATCACCACTTCTGACTACTAAAAGGTCAAATGGATTCTTCACCCACATATCACAATGCCATTATATTCATTTTCATGGTAGATAATTTTTTTTTATTTAAGAAATTTAAAATTATATTTTTCAGATTTTCTTAAAAAGGGAATACAATGCAGTATATAAGTATAGAAATTTTTAACAATTAAAGATATATATCATAAAAATAATGATAGGAATAAAATTTTTTATACAATTGATCTAATAATGTTGTATGATTTTTACTATAATAGTAAATAAAAATTGATGGGAGAAAAAGAAAATTGAATTATAATTTAGAGGAGTAAATAAAAAATAAGTTATGATTTATAAGAGCAAAAAAAAAAGAATTATAATTTCACAGATTAGATAAAAAATTATAATTCACTAAAAAAACTTATATTTTATGGAATTAAAAGAAAAATAAATTATATTAAGCATACAATAATTATGTAACACTGTAACATATATTTATACAAAAAAAAATTTTTAATAATTTATATTTTTAGTGCTATTTATAATTAAAAACTTAGAAAATTTAAAATAAAAACTAGTTAGACCGTATATATAAGGCGATTGTACCAACTCTATAATATCGACCAATTTATATCATGTTACAATCAATCATCTATATAAAAGCAAGATTCACGTTGTAAAAGGATTTGGACGAAAGACAAATAATAACTTAGAAAACAAGTAATTTAGTTACATGAAATGTTTGAACTGGCCAGGAATTTGGTATTCAAGAAGGAATGGTACCCATGATTTGATTTATGAAGAAAATACAATTGGGTTTTGTTTGGTCTGTATGTGGTGTAAAATTGAACAATGAGTCAATATCCTTGTCCCTGAGGACTGAGGAGAAGATCATCAAAAAAAGATTCGGGGTCCTACATGTTCACGCAAATATCGAGGGGTCGGTTTTGTATGCATGTATTTTATTACAACATATCGTTGTGTAAAGGATAAGACAACCTATTTCGAAAGGACCTTTTACTATGTTTCACTTGGAGTTTATACATCATACTGTTGGAAACGAGAGTGGAGTTTCTGGATCAAAAAAATTGAAAAGGTTTTAATATTTCAAAAATGTTTTGATTAATTATATTTTCTATTATTTAGGTGATAAGAATTGAAAACAATTAAAATAACTATTATTAAAAGAAAATTTTAGGTGAAACGGTTTTAATGGAACATTATTTATTAAATAATAATACTTCTGTGCTATAAATTTTTCTCTAATTATAATTATAATTAATCATGATTAATAAATTTAAAATTAAATATATATGGGTTTGAAAATTATTAAACGGGCTCACGAATGATGTGATACACTCGTTTCACCTTTTTTTTTTTTAATATAATGTTAATTAAGTATTTCAATAACACCTAAGGATTTGGCCGGATTTAATTTCAAAAATTGGTAACGAGTTAAAAAAATATCAAACTTCTAAATATCATAGATTGTAGCTCAGTAGCTTAATAACTCCTCTATGCCAAACCCCGTTCAAATCTAAAGGGCATCTTCAACTAAAATTTATAAAAACAAACAATACTCCAACAATACAAACTCCAAGACTTAGATTTGGGTTAAAGTTAAAAAGCAGCAGTTGAGGGGCATCTTCGACTAAAATTAGATACGGTTTGCTTTCTTAACTAAAATTTAAATTGAGCTTGCTGATGCTAAAAAGTAGATCATAAGCTTAAGCCTAAGCTCAGTTATAGTTCATAAAGAAGCTTGAATTGTAGATTGTGGTATGATTTTGTGGAAGATATGAGTAGCCCTTAATGAGGTTTAATTGCATAAAAAATTCATACCAAACCTACTTAAGGGCACTTAGCACATGATAAGAATGTATGTTAACTGGACTAGTGAAAAAGAAACATAAAACCCAAATCATGACCTTAAACGAGTGTCTACAGGGTATATATAGTCATATTAATCTTTCAAAAATTTCTCTAAAGTAAGGCTCATATGGCAGAGTAGTAAGGCTCATATGGCAGAGTTGTAAGCTTTTCTAAAGCTGCTTATTATCATTCATTGGACTTGGACTTTTAACGCAACAGAAACCTGGAGAGTAAGTGCGAAGCATCAATTAAAATTTTAAAACCTTTTACTGCTATTACAAATGATTAATTTGTAAGCTTATTATTTCACCACTTACAAATCTATGGACAATTTTTCAGAACCATGCTCATTGCTCAATATGTTCAAGATAATAGTAATTTGCATAATAAACGATCATAAATTAATAATGTTATGAAGATACACACACACACACACACACACATATATATATATATATATATATCACAAACAAAAGATTGCGTACATACTTATAAATATAAGTTATATTTTGGT
This sequence comes from Trichilia minutiflora, assembly GCA_035590515.1. Classification (NCBI taxonomy): domain Eukaryota; kingdom Viridiplantae; phylum Streptophyta; class Magnoliopsida; order Sapindales; family Meliaceae; genus Trichilia; species Trichilia minutiflora. Next base: position 2,833,552 of record JAVXUL010000005.1, on the reverse strand, counting down.
CATAATATAAGTTAATAGTAATTTTAGAATCATTATCGTATTCTTTTTGTTAATAATATAGTTCTTGCATGTATGTTTGGCATTTTTGCTTGAAATCTTATTGTGAAATGTTCCATGTGGGGAAAATTGAGAGGTATGTTTAGAATCGCAGATTTAGTTTTTACACCAGTTAAAAGGTTTTGCATACCCATATTGGTGCCCTAATTTCTTATTAAACTGTTTGTAAAACAGGATCCAGGTGTCCTCGATGCCTATGCCTCAAATGTATCTCAATAAAATGGTAAGGAATTTAACCGTAAAATATGTTAACTTTTTTAAAAAATGAGTGTTTAACATTTGTTAATATTGCATTTTCGTGCTATACATGACTCATTAGGTTTGGATTCTATGTAACGTTTGCAGGGAATCATCCGAGGTATAATTTTATATCGTGACATTTTTTTTTTGTAATTCATGGTATTCAGATTTTATTCCGATCAATAGAATTCTTTCAATTAATTTTCAAACATAAATGCCCCGTCATGGGATGTGCAATGAGAACCTCGTCCTTACTAGATAAAAGATTAGTTTACTAATTCGCTATATTTGCTGGGTTTGGGCCATATAGTAGGATTCCTCGTTGATTGATTGGTTGCAATGGTCTTGCATTCATCTCAGCATACTGCATCCAATATTTTGATCATATAGAATTAGCATATCGAATAATCTAAGCTCATTAATCAAAATTAAGAGAATTTAATCGATCTAAATTACTTAATTAATACTTACATCATGTACGGCCACTCGAAGTGCTTTTATTTGGTCTTGAGAAACGGTTCCTATCTGATTAAAAATCAAAAATTAAAGTTAAATTAAATCAATTTTTATTGTTTATAATTACGGCTAATATATTAATGTATAATTAATGATAATAATAATTACCTTTTTGTTGATTATCCAAATTACCCCTTCAGTACAAGGAGGGACGGTGAGTGACCCGCTGTATCTGTAATATTTTTTCCCACCCATTGTTATCTCGTTTGGATCCAACACTCCCATGTGTCTTTCTTCCAATTGGTCAGACATTGACATTATGTGTCCAATCAACTGCTAAGTACATAATATTATTTAATTAATTAATAATTAATTCCTGTATATTTTAATTATATAATTTAAAATAACAGATATTTAAATTCTGTAATTTCATTAAAAGAATATTTTAATTCTATTAAATTAAAAATATTTATTTTTATTTTTATTTTATATATTAATATTTTTTTCTAATTAATGTTTCGTTATAAAAATTAATCATATTATCACATAAATTATAAATTTTAAAATTCAATAAAAATTAAATTATTCTTATTAAAAATTGATAAAGAAAAATAAAATAAGTATTGTTTAAAATAGTAAAATTAAAATAAATTTTAGTATTCAAAATGTTGATTTTCTTATATTATTTATAGCACAAATAAATAAATAAAAATTAATTTTTACCTTCGAGAGAAATGGATCTGGAGAACCAATCTGATATAATAGTCCAATGACTGTAATTTTGTTTTTAACGTTGGGGTCCATACTTTGATGAACCATGTGCAACTCCAAGTCATACCTAACAAACATATATTACAAATAAAATGAATTAGTAGTTGAATTAATATGAAATAATTAATATTTTAAATGAGGATTCCGTAGATTTATGTTATAGATATAGATATAAAATAAAATAATACCTTCTGCCATTTATGGTATGCTCAGAAGGTGAGTGCCAATGGGATTGTTGGAGAAAGTAGTCGGTGCCATTTGCCTTTATCGTTCCTGCACTGTGATTCCACCATTGAAGCTGCATAATTTTTATTAAAGAAATTTAGATTATGTTTGTAAATATACATGCTGTTAATACTATTGTTTGAAAAATGGGTTTGGTACGTGGATTAAATTTAAATAAAGACAGAAATAAATACAAATTATACGGGAGAAATCAAAAATAAAATCTCTCAATTAATATAATTTTAATATTATATTAAATTATCGTATCTCTTGAAACCTCTGTTTGAGAGAAGGCGGCTTTAGAGGATATAGTTTGAGACCTCTGTTAGTTCTTTCTTAACTAATGTTTTCTATTTTGTCTCTCAAAAAAACAAATAATTCGTTGAAGAAGAAATTGAATCAGATCGAGATTATGGTATTAACTTACTGAAATATCATGTCCTCTATTCTTGACGGTTGAATTACAAGGCTTGTAACTCTTGTTTAGCTCCCCAGATCTGAGAATGACTCTAACTCTCTCACTTGACATATCAATGGGAGACTGCATGCTTCCAATTTTACAAGCTGCCCATTCTTTCTTCAATTCTCCCCAGTGTGCAGGTCCCTTCGAACCATCTGATGCATAATCAAACTCATGCTCATCCTCTGCATCCATACAATAGACAAGATCTCAGTTCAACTTTCACTTGAAGAATTACATAAATAAAAGTAATCAAACACATGCAATCAACTGTTAGCATTAATTATTACCTACTTCTTGAGCTCTGATTGATTTTGAGTGGGAGAAAACAAGTAGAAAGATGAGAAAACAAGAGAAAAAAAAGATGGGTTTGGTTTGAATCTTCATGTTTGAATGAAAACTAGCTGATCAATAACTCTAATGGAGATCTATGCTCTCTCTATATATCCACACAGAAACTCGAATCTGTTAGGTATTTTACATGTGGGCAGTTTAAAAAACAACAGATGAGATGAATTTCCACCCACTTTCTTGGATTCAACATCTCTGGTATGAAAGGTGGACCCTAGTTAAATAAAGAATGAAAAAAGAAAGCCAGGTTGTGGACAACAAGACGTCACGAATTACGTGTACTAATTGTATTTTCGTTCTTTTACTATGGAAAACTAGTGAGCTGTAAAGGTTATATCATTGCCCTTTTAGTATAGAAAACGAGTGAGCTATAAATCAGTTGGACAATTTCAAATAAGTGTCTACTCTTTTGAAAAATGCCTCTTGGATTAAGTCTTATTAAATATTCATCATTTAAATCTCTATTGTTTCGAATGGAAGTCACTTGTGTCTTTGATTTCTTAAAAGATGTAGAATATAGTCATTGTATCTTTAAAGAAAAGTGTTAAATAAATGATCTCAATTTTTAGTGAAGCAATAATAAAAGTTTTTTTATCCAACATTGTAATTATTTTACCCTTTTATATGCTCT
>JAVXUL010000005.1:2816310-2828042 GCA_035590515.1 Trichilia minutiflora | reverse complement strand
TATATATATTAATGATTAGGTATTAAAAGTCATCATAAATTAAACTTAAAATTAAATGATTTAGTAAGATTTAAATTATTTGAATTTAATACATTTAATTAACTATTGACTGTTATAATGTGTAGTGAACGTGTTTTTTTTCTATTCTATAATGATCTAAATAGAAATAAATATTATTAGAATTATAGTCTTTAAAATTAAATATAAAAAGAGTTTTTTTCTGATATTCTATCATTATATTAGGCATAATTTAAATATTTAGCTCTTGAAAAAATGTAACCAAATGTCTATAAATTTAGAATAGCGATATGAATTCAAATAAGTTTCTGCAATTGATTAATTCTTGATAATATGATATGAGTAACTTGTTATAACATTACAAACTATAAAATATAAAATAATTTGTCATATCATTCATTTTAAAATTTGAAAATGACTACTTTTTTTAAAACTTAATAAATTTTTTACTATTTTCAATTAACAAAATATTGCTCACACATAAATACAATATGAGAAAAAAATTTTAAATAAAATTTTTTGATATACATACAAAAATATTCATCAATTATTAATTTTTTTTTAAGAGATTACAATTAAACTAAATTTAAGATATTATTTTTAAGAAAATTATTTTAATCCATATACATTTTTTCAACTTGTAAACTTTGCATTCTGATAACCTTTTTTGAAATTCTTTTAGAATATTTACAATTTTATCCCTTTGTGTATTTATAAGTGCATATTTTTATTTTATTTATTAGTTTTGTTTCTTGTAGATAATAAAGGTCCAGCATATTCACTAAAATTTGTTACACATTTGTAGGGATTTATGGCATTGGACTGGGACTTTTAATTGCAGCGTCAGAGACTTGGATAATAAATCTTTCGTCTCGGCTCGAGCTCACCACTAATCGGTGAATTTTATTCAATCTTATATATTTCACCGAAAACTTTGTTATGGAGCAAGGTGCATCTTTCCTAAATTTTGAGGAAAAAGAATGTGAATTACCTTGAAAAATATAAAATAAAAACCAAGTAAAGATTAAAGAATAATGCCGTAGGTCCCATGACACATGAGTTTAGATTCAAATATATCCGAAAGCCACACAAAATTGTGGAATAAATTGTCCAAAAACACTCAACTTTTCATGCCCAATTGAAATTTCAACCAACAAATAGGGTATTAACAGTTTAATCCCTAAATTTTATTTTAAAAAATAAAAGATAATTTAAATATTTATAATAAATTACCCCTTATAAGTTGATATAGCATATTGGATTAGGGCACAAATTTAAAGTAAATAAACAGATTTGGATTAAAAAATTAAAATAAAAAATAAATAAATCATGTTAGTGTTAATTATCAAACAAATCACATTCATGTTTGAATTTAATTTATTTATATTGTTTATTTAAGATACTATTAATTAAATAAATTTGTGTCTTGTCAATTCGTTTAAAAATTATTTGATATTTAAATTATATTTTTATCAATTTTGAGACGAGATTATTATATTTTTTAGTATTGTTTGTCTATTTAATTTTAATATTTTATGCAAATTAAAATAAATAAATTAATATTTATTTATTATTATTAATGTAAATAAATTTTCATCATTTTACGTATTTTTAACTGTTATTATGTTTATTTTAAATATTAAGTTAAATATGATATTAATTTTTTATAAGAAAATTTATATTGAAGTTAAACATATTGAACTAGTGTCTATATTAAGTTAATTGTGTTTAATTGAATTAAATTAATTAATAATATTTAATACGATAATTGCATGTAATTTGATTAAATAACTAGCTATGATTAATTGTATCATTTCATTCTTACATACACCATTTAATAATTATGTTTAAATAAATCATATTGAATATCTATTTAATAAATGAATTGTATTTCTATTAATTAAAAATTTTATTATACCTACTTAAGGTACATTATAAAATACAACGTGTTTACATGAATTTTCACCCTTAACTCAAGGGATTTTATTAATTATAACTAAGAAACAACTAAATATAAACCATATCCTAATTTGTTGTTTCATTAAAAATAGGGACTAAAATGTTGTTATCCCTAAAAAGGGATTAAAAAGTCATATTTTTTGTCTTTTCTTACACATTTTTCCCTGCCAATCAAGAAATTTATAAGAGAGAATGTTTATAATAAATATTTTTATAATTTAAAAAAATGAATCATTTTTATTAAAAATAAAAATATATATTTTTATCACATAAATTTTTAATTTTTATCATATAAATTTCAAAATTTTATCATATAAATCTCTAAACTAAAATAATTAAAAAAATTTTTAAAAATATTTTAAATTTAATTTATACAACAGCTAAAACTGAACGAATATAGTTTGTGATTCGGTTGGGTTTCATTTTGTCCGATATATCAGGTTGAACAACACTGTATTAAATGTGGTTTTTGCATGGGGAAATACTTTTGCTCCAAATGCAAATTCTTCGATTATGATGTAAGCCCTTCGGTTCACAGTTTTCTTGAAATTCATGGCTTGATGTATAAATATATATTTCAAATTTGAGAAATCATTTTGTTTCACTAGGTTTCGAAGAAGCAGTATCATTGCGATGCATGTGGCATATGCAGGTTAAATTCATTCTAAAACTACTGGTCTTCTAAACCTATTAATATATTTGTTTTTTCTAATTATCATCCCGTCCATAGTTGGCCCTCCATAAAACGTACTTATTCATAGACATTTTATCAAATTTCTCTGCATTTGGTGTTGCAGAAGTGGAGTAGGAGATTTTTTTTCCACTGTAATAAATTTAGTAAGACTGCAAAACTCTGACTAGTCATTTCTGATTCTTTGATTGACGCTTTCATCGATAATTTGATTGTGGTGGTTACTATGTCTTTTTAGTTTGCTGCTATTCAAACTTGTTGAAGGATTCACACAGTTGTGTGGAAAGCGCAATACACCACAATTGCGCTGTTTGCTTTGAGGTAAATATTGATCGACTTAACTATAACGGTACTAAATGTGTTGGTAAATCATTAACTCATTTTATGCTGTTGCACAGTTCCTATTTGATACTACCAAAGACATCCCGGTTTTGCGTTGTGGACATACTATTTATTTGAAATGAGGGAAAGAGACGGAGCAACATTTCCGGAGACCTCCTTAAGAGCGTATATAAAATACGTATTATAAATATAATTGAGTGTTCTAATATATTTAATTTTATCCGTTATCAAACTGATATACAAAAAAAAAATTTATATCCTTAACTTTATATTCTATTTTTAGAGGATCTTATTAATAATTATAGATTATCAACTCAATAATTTATTTATTTTATTAGTGATTAATAAATAAAAAAATAATTTAATAAAAAATAAATAGCAATTCATATGTACATTAGAGAATATTTTTAGGGGATAATGTTTATCAATGTCATATAAGATGCATGTCTCTCCACATTAATGACATAACATATTTTTTATAAAAACAATCTATTAATGCATTGGAGATACTCTAAGTACAATCAGAGTTATTGTTTTTATCTTAAGTAAATATTTTAGAATTATTACCTTATACCTTTGCTTAGTAATATAGTTCCTGCATGTATGCTTGCCCTGTTTGCTAAAAATCCTATTGTGATGTCTCGTGTGTAGGAAAAATTCGATCAAAAGGTATGTCTATAATCACATATTCAGGTTTTACAGCAACTAAAGGTTTGTTTACCCAAATCAGAGTCCTAATTTCTTGTTAAACCTTTTTTAAAACAAAACCAGGTTGCATTGATGCCTATGCCTCTAATGTATCTTAATAAGCAATTTAACAGTTAAATATGTAACTTTCTTCAACAACAGTATATTAAGATTCGTTAATATTGCATTTTGGTGTATATGATTCATTAGGTTTGGATTTTGTGTAACGATTGTGGGGAATCATCTAAGGTCCATTTTCATATCGTGGCACACAAATATCTCAAATGTAATTCATACAATACAAAGCAGACATGTGGAGGATCTCCCAGAAGATGATATGAATGAGTTCTACTTCAAGTTTTATGTAAGCCAATTAACAAATTCCTCAATCATGTTTTATGGGGACATTCCACTGAAGAAACGGAGGGATAAGAAGTTTGGTTATTTATTCCATTGTTCTTTGCCTACCATTTCCTATCTTGTTTGTAAAATTTTAGCTCAATCTTGCATAGAGTTTGACAATTTTTGAAAGGATGCAGATTCAGTGTACACTACAAATGCTTTATCTATGGAAATAAAGTTCCACCACTTTTCTTTGTATATGTTGATGAAATTAGAGATTGGTTTTCTTGTTATAAGATCATCATACATGAAATTAGAATACAAATTATGATAAAAATGCGTACCTTATTTGATCATTATTGTAACTTGCTGTATTTCTAAAGGTTAGGTCTTTCTCCTTATTCTCTATCTTATGGTAGCCTATTCAATGGGAAGGAGACAAATTAGATTTTTTAAAACCCATACTTTCTTTTATATAGAGTTAGAGAGGAGACCTAGCCTAACCCTAATTAATATTTACTGAGCCTCCCCATCAAAGGCTTCAAGATTACCTATGGCCTACACTAACTACCAAAACTAGTCCGTTATAAACATTAAGTCCAATTTCCTTTAAATCACATAATTGGGTTCACTTTACTCAATGATTAGCCCATTTTTAATAAAATCACAATAACGATTAATGTAAGCCCTCAAAAATCTAACATTCTCCCATTTGGGCTAAATTAATTGATTTTAAAAATAAATAATTTTATTTATTCGAAAATGACTCTCGGGCTAATTAACGAAGAAAGCTTTTTATGTGGCCATGTTTTAAAATAATAGTCATGAGTATAACGTCTCAAATAATTCGATCTAATCTAATTTTTAATATCGGACTATATCGAGTAATGCATTCTATTATTGACACATAATCAATCCAAAATCACAAATATTATCAATTAAATTAACATGAATCATGGGACTAGTAGTGTAGTAAAATATGATGTCCTGATATGATCATAAATAACATCATAATTTTATCAGTCCTCTAGTTTCCTACCTTTATATTTTAGTATTAAAATAAGGAAACTATTTGACTCTAACGAGTCTATATGTCTATGACTATTGTAAAATTAATGGATATATGTAATCCAATCTTACAAACTCATATTCCTAACTACCGTTACTTTATTCTCGAGACTTTATATGGTATTAATAGACATATAATACAGCAAATTGAATGATGATCATCATATAACAATATAATAAACAAACCTTAATGCACATTTATTTATGAATATCCGAAAATATACATATATTCATATACTATTAGACTTCCACTAATCCAAAGTATTATTAAATACTTTATACCCATGTTTATAATATATCGCTCAAAAATTATGGGTTTCATATCTTTAATTAAAACATCTGACCTGGAGTCTATCTTGATATATTTATAACATCTTTCCCTTAATTGAATTGCTAACTGTTAACTGCTTTGATTTTCAAATACTTCGATCCATTGCTACTCCTGTTAATTTAAAAATAAAATGTAGCATCACTTTTATCTTAATAGATACTTGGATTGATTAATTGGCGACTTAGAATATTTAATAATTATTATACATTTATTACTATAGGTAAACTGTAATTCAGTTAAATATTAATCTTCCTTTGGTTCGATCAATAACCCCATGAATCATATACCTATAACAATTTTGATATTCTAAAATAAGATTTCTGAGTTATTATTATAATAGACTATAAATTTAACATACATGATTAAGAAATCTAGTAGAGTTTGCTTTGCATTTTTCAAGAAATGGCTCTAGTTGTTAACATGATTATGTAACCTAAATTGATCTTGAAGTGATTTTATACATCCACCAAAATATTTATTCGTATACCTAAATCCTTTATACTTTATGGATTTCTTATCACTTTCTTGGCTATAACTCAATAATCATATCTATAATTTGACATGTATCGATCATGTAACGCTCACAGTACATCTAGTTTAGCATAAACTTTTACATATATGAGAGTACTAATTACATAAGACTGTCAATTATCCCCTTCAAAATTATTCTTTATATACTGATCTTGTTAAACTATCACTGTTATAATAGGCATATTTTTTTTCTTCAGATTTTCATGTCAATATAATAATCTTTTTAAAAAAAATATCGATCTATATACATATTTTTTTGAGATTATCCATAAATTTTATGAGACCTATAGCAATGAATCTCAATACTCAAGATATAATAAGCTTCTCTATAATTCTTTATATTGAAATTTGTGGTCAAGACTTGCTTTGACTCATAAAGCAAACTCTCATTGATTCTTATATGGGTATATATATAAACATTATTTTCTCAAACCAAAAACCACAATTAATCTTTTATATATCACTAATGAGAAGCTTATTTCATCCTATAGATTGATTTTTTTAACTTTCAAATCATATGTTCCTTATTTCTTTTTTACAAATTCTTTAAGCTAAATTATATGAACTTTTTTACCTTACTTAATCACTGAGTAAGGTTGCCTTGACATCCATTTTCTCTTCATCTAAATTCTTTTACTAATTACCTAATCTCGAATCTTTCAGCATTGTCTTTACTTTTTCTTTAAATCTTGTACATCCATTTGTAATCTAATATTTGAACTTTTTAGATAACTCAATCACTTCTTAACCTCCATTATATGCGCTACACTTTATCCCTCATAGCATTCAATAAATTTATCAAAATTATAACCATTAATCACTCTATTATAAGTTCTTAATTAGAATCTTGCTCAATATCAAAATCTTTCTCATTATGATAAATATAATAAACACTAAATTTTTATCATTCTCATTCTCTTTAATCTCCTAATAAAGTCTTTGTAACTTATGTGATTTTTGTAGTTTCTTTTTATTTGATTGATTACTATAATTGTAGTTGAGTCAAAGTTATAACTTAAAATCCAAAATATTGCGAATGTTGCTTGCAGGTAATTGAGTTATTCAGAGAACCTTTATCTTCTATCTTTAAAGATTTATAAGACTGAATTTTTTGAGAAAAAACTTAAATTATAATTAAGAACTTTAATCTCCTTGCTCAGAGTTCTTGATTTATGGTGTAGTCCTACAAAAGGCTCAGATATTAGTCGAGTGAGAATTAGATGTTGCTGCATTTGAATCTAAAAAGGATATATTATAGTTTTTATATTAGATGTCATAGACCAAGAGCCCGTTTGGCCAGGGTTTTTTTAAGCTTAAAAGCTAAAAGAAAAGCTTTTGTATAAAATAAGAGCTTAAAAATTTAACATGAAACTGTTTGATAAATTTTTTATAAAAATTTTTTTGTTTACTATTTTTTATGAATAAGTTATTTGATAAAATAATTTAAATAAGCTCTATTTTTAGTTAAAGGGTAAAAATCACTTGAAAATTTTATAATATTATAAAAAACTAGAGTTTACGAAAAAAAATAAGTAAAAGCTCCTTTTTATAGCTTTTTTTTTGTAGAGTTTATTTGTTCATATATATCCATTAAAAAAAAGCTATTTATTTTTTTAAGAGTTTATGAAAATTGATGTTTAACTGAGCTTCTCCTTATAAGGAGAAGATAAGCTGAAAAAAAACTCAGTCAAATATGCACCAAATATGTCTATTATCATATAAGATAATAGAGCAACGTTATCCACAAATGGCTACTTTATATTTGACCTTGATCAATTATCTTCTTAAATAATTTGTATAATCTTACAATGATTATTATGATATAGTATAAGAAGAATTCTTGACTTTAATTAACTTCTTAATTCTTTTTCTAGATTCATAACTCAACCGTTTATGTCATAGTATCTAGGATATAAAGATATCTTAGCAACACAATTCTTCACATGAGAAATAAATTGAAAATATTAAGAAATGAGAAAGTCTATACCATTTATTAATCAAAATTACTACTAACATTGATATTAGAGTCATAAACCATATTAAAGTATAATCTAATTTTGTCTTAAAAGAAAAGACTGAAAATAATATTTCTTCTAAGAAAAAGTACAAAAAATTTCTAAATAAACTGACAACTAATATCTAATATAACTATTCTTATGAGATAAACTTTAACCCTTACTTTATCCTTGATTCTTTCTCATTTGATTTCCTTAAATTTCTTAGTCCCTCATGTTTTATCATCTTTTACTGTATCAATTTTCATTCAAGCATTTTTTTTAGGTTTCAACAAGGTAAACCTATACATGTTCAGATGCAACCGCAAATATGGATTCTTAGGGTTCTTCAGATAAACTTATACGTGTTGTTATGTATACATGATCTTCGAATACTTTAGCGTTTGCGAAGTCAAAGTGGTCTCGGATCTCGGATTTGTCTAACAATATTTATTTCCTTTTTATTTAGGAGCAGTAAAACTAATTCTTCTCCTATATGTTGGCCGGCTGAGGATGTCCAAAACAGGTGTGTGTGTTTTTGCGTACTTGTACAATACCAAAAGTCTTTGAATCTTGAGTGCTCAAATTCAAATTTCATGATCATAAATCAATTTAACACACCGAAAAACCTTAGGTTACCATATTTGACTTTGACTAAAGTTGTTTTGAGCCTTGAACCGGACTTGAGAACATCGATCGATTCAATCAAATCGAGAATGGATCAAGTTGGAGTCTGGTTTAGTTAGATCAGGATATTATGTGAACTATATTTAGATTGTACCTTTTTTTATTTCAATAAATAAATCTTTAGCATTGACAGTCTCAAGTAGTCCTCTAAGTAAATCCTCAGTAATACATCTCTTTATTACTAATAAACTAAGGTGATTTACCATTTCTTATTTTCTATAGTAGTATTTCTCATCATCAATGCTGTATCTAATGAGCGGTGATGGTGGATTTACATATAGAACCAATTTTATGTCCATAATTTTCAGAGCAAACTCTATATCTTGCTTTTAATTCTTAGAATTTAAATCAGTTAGGACTTCTATTAAGGTATTGCTATTATTAAACCAGAAGAAAATTGTTGAAAAAAATTATATCATAGTCAACTTAATAATAATAGATATTAATATTGAGATCCCGTATGTATCATTATTAGCCACCCTTTGGGCAGAGTCAACAATTTTACTAGTGATCTCTATGCATAAAGACAATAAAATATGAATACATATAATATGAAAAACATATCCTCTTTGGGTAGATAAATTCTCTAAACTATATATATTCAAGTCAAATAAGTAATCTCAAAATTTATCCCCTTTGAACAGATAAATTTCTTGATTACATCTTAAATGTCTTCTACACAAGCATCAATTCTCTTAATTATCCTTATGAGTTTTTTTAATAATCATCTCATTTAACCATAAATCACATAATTTATTTCTTAATACCAAAATTATTTTTCATAAATTTTAATTAGCCTTAGATTTTTAATGATTGCATTACTTTGGTGATAACAAAAACAAAAAAATCATAATTAAAATTTTCTTAAAAAAATAAGAAAAATATCATAATCATTAATTATTACTATTTTAATTATGTGATTTTACAGCGAATAAAATACTAAACCGTATGTATTATGAAACTACAGAAAGCAACACCTATTATAATGAATTATCTTTATATCAATTAGAGAAAATAAATTTTCTTTATAAATTTTAGCAATTGTATTACTTTAGTAATTATTAATCACTAAAATTATTTTAAATTTAAATTTTTATTAAAACTTTAAATTTTATTTTTTAATAATAAGAAAAATACCTAATTTATTGATTTTTACTATCTTAAAAATAAAATAAAATAACCAAAAATTTGGAAATTAAAAGAGGAGCAAATCACCGTAACAATTGTTGAAATCCGACACTGCTCGCGCTACCATACTACGATATATTTCTAGTTGACACATGTTTTTCACGTGCGACAAGCACGCGCTTTCTTCACCGAAACTGGTCAGACGACCCGATTTGCTTGCATTGCGGATCCATTGACCCAATTCGATTCGCCCACTACCCGGATCCATCGACCTGGATCAATTTGCTCCGGTTTTGTCTCGTGTGTGCAAATCACGAGCCATAGCATATGGAATTCATGCGCCATCTGTAGGTCACGTGCATGCACTATAAGCACATCGCGCGTGTAACGCACATGCCCCGTCTTCTTCCTTGAGCAGGTTGAGCCCGACCCATTTTGATTGTAATCCGGGTCATTTTGACCGGGTCGTCACTCGATTTCGATCATTTTGTAGTTTTGCCTTAAAATCTTTGTTTTTCGTCCGATTTTGATCATTTAAAAGCCTATTCTTCAGACGTCCTGAATTTGATTATGGCTTTATTTTTCTCAAAAACTGAAGAAAATTACCTAAATTTGGGTATAAATTTTCAGACTCAAAGTTAACCTTACAAACTTTAATCCCAAATTTCTCACAATATACATATCTTCATTCTACAAATAATATATTATTACAAAGCTTGTAAAGAGAGGAATAAGACCCATATATCAATTCATCACAAATATTAAAAAATAACATAAAATATTACGAAGAAATTAAGATATGAAAATTAGGGTTTGTAAAGTCAGAAACTTTAATCTTTAATATCTTCGTGTATATTACGAATCAGAAGGCGTACAATATATCAATACGAAGCTAATAATAAGAGAGTAAAAGCTCGAAACTTTTAATCACATATCACAATAAAATCAATATAAAATATGGCATGACTTCATGCTATTATGGGTGAGAAAATATATTCAAATAATTTTATAATTGATTCTAAATCATATATGCCTTAGCTCTGATACCACTTGTTGGAATTCAAATTCCTTTATATACTAAGATCTCGTATATACAATTGTAAAATATAATTATGAGTTAGAGATGCATATCTCTTTTGGTCATTAACACAGTGTTTTCAAAGGTTAGGTCTCCTTTCTATTCTCTATTTTGTGGCAGCCTACTCAATGAGAAAGAGACAGAATTAGGAATTTTTAATTCCATACTTTCTTTATATAAAGGTAGAAAGGGGATCTAACCTAATCTTAATTGGTCTTTACTGAACTTTCCTATCAAATACTTCAGTATGATCTATGGTCTACACTGACTGCTAAAACTAGCTTATTATAGATATTTAATCCAATTCATTTAAAATCACATAATTAAACTTACTTTATTCAATAACCATACTATTAATTTATTTTAATAAAATTTTAATAATAATTAGGGAATTAAGCAAAAATGCCCACTGTTTATGGACAGAATTCAAAAATATCCAATATTAATAATTATAATAAAAAATGACCCGATTTACTATTTTTAGACGAAAATACCCTTTAAATTAAATTAAAATTATCAAATTACCCTTGATTTCACTTTTACCCCTAACCCTAATTTTTCACTTCATTTCACTGCAACAAAAAAACCTCATTTCCTACCCTTCTCTCCGGTGGCCGAACTATCAAGATCCACACACCACACATATCATCTCCTACATTCTATCTTGGCAAGGTATGTAAATGTTATATTTTTGTTTTTTACAATGTGGGAGAATTTTTTGTTGGTTCTATGGCCTAAATCATGCTTGAAATGTAAGTTTTTGTCATCAAACCCTAAGCTACAAAGCTTGAAAAACAAAAGGAATCAAGAGTGCTAACCTTAGGGCTTTTGATGCTCTACTTGTGTGCTTTCTTTTTGTGATGAAGATTAGATTCA
>JAVXUL010000005.1:2801814-2816210 GCA_035590515.1 Trichilia minutiflora | reverse complement strand
TATATGTAATATATCGTTTTAGGGTTTTACAGATATTGGTGGTCGATAATAGAAAGCAATTTGACAACGCCAAGTTCAGGAAATTCTGCTCAAAATTTTGTATTGATTTAAGGTTTGCCACTCCAGCACATCCTCAGGCCAACGGACAGGTTAAAGCTGCTAACAAGGTGGTTAAGAAGGCGCTCAAGAAGAAGCTCAGAGAGCACAAGGGGGCATGGATTGATAAATTACCCGAGGTTCTCTGGGCATATAGAATCACTCCTCACACAGCAACGGGAGAGTCCCCCCTTTTTATTAACTTTCGGATGTGAAACTATGATCCTGGTAGAGATTGATATACCGACCTTTCGAATGCAAGACTACAGTAAAGAAAAGAACGAAGCAAACCGAAGACTAAAGTTGGATCTATTAGATGGAAAGAGAGATGAGGCCACGATTCGGGTAACTACATATCAACAAAGGGTGGTCCGATATTACAATCAAAAAGTCAGACGTAGAACCTGCCAGAGGGGAGACCTGGTCCAAAGGGAGACTATTAACACTAAAATCTTGGGTGAAGGGATATTTGGAGCCAATTAGAAAGGGCCATATAAAATCGTTCAAGTACTTAGATCAGGGGTATACAAACTGGAGACCCTGACCCTAATAAAAAAGTCATGGAACGCAGACAGACTGAAGATTTATTATCCTTGATCCGACCCTTTTGACGATAAATCTCCCGATCCCAAGGCTAGCATCTTGAACATCCACTCCACAAAAGATATATATCAAGCCTCACTCTCTAGTACTCTACTCAAATCTGATTTCTATGATTGAAGCTAGCTCAATCTTTTGAGTAGAAGACTTTAGGCCAACGAAACTACGTCATCTCCGAGCTAAGGATGTTTGATAGTTATGGAACAATTGGTTTTTAGGCCATATGTACTACGTCGTTCGAGGCTAGCTATTGAGACCAAATTATCCCTAAGAAGACCTTAGGCAAATGAGACAATGTTGTCTCCGAGCTAAGGATGTTTGGTAGTTATGGAACCATGTAGTTCTGAGGCCATAAGGACTATGTCATCCAAGGCCGGCTACTGGGATCAAGTTGTCCCTGAGAAAATTTAGACCAACGAGACTACGTCGTCTCCAAGCTAAGGATGTTTAGTAGTTATAGAACCACGTCGTTCTGGGACCATATAGACTACGTCGTCCAAGGTCGACTACCGAGACCAAGTTATCCTTGAGAAGACCTTAGGCCAATGAGATTACGTCATCTCTGAGCTAAGAATGTTTAGTAGTTTAAGGGATCACATCGTCCAAGGTCGACTATTGGGTTGAGTTCTTTTACAGGAGCCAGATTGTCCAGAGAAGACCTTATACCAGTGAGACTAAGTAGTCTCTGAGATAAGTGGTGTATATTTGAAAAGATTATATTGTTCCCGATTCTATTTCTATATAATACCACATCATTCATGACCCGAGACCGTATGCTACCTACAATTTATATTTATCTTATATTCTTTGTCTTTAGGGTCAGATCATTTAACAGACTGACCTGTTAATGTTTTCCCTTGTTTTAATGATTAATCAAATTGATATATTGATTTTGTGTTTTTATCTCCCTATGATAAATATATCTGCTATTTCAAATGACCATTGTAAATCATCCAACACGAAATGGCATATTTCTTATTTTGCCTAAGTGTTTTATTCGGATATCTATATTAAGACGATTCCATCTATCTTTGATACTTTATTTAAATCATCCGACACGAGATGGCATATTTTCTGCTTTGTCTAAGTATTTTATTCGAATATCTGCACTGAGATGATTCCATCTATTTATAGTATCTTACTTAAATAAGATACTTAGATATTTGCATAAAAATAACCTTGTCAGCTGTTGGGATTTCTTCAAATTATTTAGTCGGATATTCTCACCAAGCCGAGTAGCAGTTCATATAGCTACTCGTTTGGATATTCATTTCTGAATGACATCATGTATTGATGAATTAAATTTTTTTAAGTCATGTGCTCAGAATCTTTTACCGAGATTTTTTAAGCTGTATAACTATGTATCAATCTGAGCATTATTTTTCATGGAATTCTTTTAAGTCATTTGATCGGATATCTTTGTCAAGCTGATCAAGCTATTTGGATATTCATACCGAGCTGAATGTTACAATTAACAAAAAATTTTTAAGTTATCTGCTTGGAGTAATATTGCATTATATATTCATGTGATCAAGGCATGATTTAAAGAATGCAAGAACATAATTTTATTAAATCATCTGATTATTACAATATTTTTGTACAAGATTATCCGACCCTACTAATTTTTATTTACAACTATGGGGTCTTTGGGCATCGGGTCTACGGGAGGATCCAACAAAGGCTGGTTAGTCGTGGCAAGAAGATCAGCATGGACTCCCTCGATTGCAATGCCCTAGACTAGGCCTATTTTATCTGCTTCGAGGTTCTTGACCCTAAAGTCGGGTACTTCGCGCCCCAACTCTTTGTAAAGCCACACGAGGTAGAGGTGGGGGTATTTTTCTTGGAAGGTCTGACAGGTCAAGTTAATGGTCTGATTCATTAAGGCCTCCCCTCCGCCTTGGCGGCTTTCACTGCAGCCTGGATGCTCTCATGCTCTCCGGTCAGTTGCTGCTTCAATATTTTTATCTTGGATTGCTGTAATGCCATTCGAGACTTCAAATTGGTATTCTCAAGGTTTAGCCCTAAGTGCATAGACTCTGATAAGGCTAGCCAGAGTTCGAGTTCTTCCTTCTCCTTCTGCCACTCCAATTCCTTTGCCTTTTATTGTGTTCTTTCTGTGGCAAGGTCGGCCTCCGCCTTCTCCTACTGTCCAACAGCAAAGGCATTTTCTTTCTCGAGCTTCTTGATTTTAATCATCTCATCTCTCCGAGCCTCCATCAGTTGTCTTATTTGATAGCATGCCTACAAACGGGACAAAATGTTAGTGACTTATGACCCGAGGGAAAATGTTAAAGACTAAGTGTTGAACTTACCCGCAGACCCCATCTATACATGAAGTCTATGGCTTCGGAGTCCTTTGTGTTGTCAAGTTTCTCAGTCACAGGCGAGGCCACATACCATTCGGCATCGTTTATTAAATCGAGAAGGTGGATGAAGTGTTTATGTTTCTTTTTAGGGATATCACCCACCCTCAGTTCGGCTATTTTTCTAGCCCCATAAAAGTTCGCATCAACTTTTACGGGACCCAACTCCCTGATTTTTGGTTTCTTGAGCGTTGGGTTAATCGGGGGGTTGTCTTGGTGCCTCTTTTATCCCTTGCCCAATGGCGATTTCTCTACCATTATGCCCTTCCCCTTGTCCAGGGCAATGACAGAGGTGGATTCGAACTCGGAATTCGTGTGCCTCTGTTTCTTTCTCCTTATGACCACGTTCCCCCAACCTTGTTGTTTTTTGGTCAGGGGAGTCTGCTTGGAGGGGTCAGTAGGCTTCTTTTTGACCAGCTTGCTCAGAGAGGTCAAGGTAGAAGGTTTTTCAGACATGATTATTCCTACAAAACAACAAATAAAAAGTTAATGATATTCACTACAAAAATGCATGTACATTTTCGAATCAGTATTCATGAGTGAACTATACTCTAAGCAAAGTTCTTTTTCTGTAAATTTACAAAGTCCCTACTCGGGCATGTTTTATAAGACCCAAGGTAATCAAACTCGAATCAGAAAGTAATGCTTTCTGATTTGAGGATTGATCCCTGACCTGTTTTATGGTCTCCAAGCTTCGGGGGTTCAGGTTTGCATCCCCCGATCAAAATAGTGCCTCGCCAAAAATATTCGAGATGGGGAGGTTCGGCTTAGAGTTTCAGTTTCCCCCCACAAATAACCATTTACTCTTCAAGTCTTTGTTACTGGTGGGGTCCCCCTTAATCAGTTAGGTTTTCGAGGCCTAGCCTGGAGGTAAACCCACCTGAGGTTCTTTCTAGGATTCTTTTTGAGCACGAATATGTGCTTTATTTCTTTTATAGAGGGCGGAGAGTCGAATATTTTCCCCCACAACATGTACAGTCCCATCAGTGTCCTTCAACTATTCAGGTTCATCTGGTAGGGAGCTATTCTCATATTGGTCAAGAGCCGGTAAAAGTAAGATTACATGGGCAACTTCACCCCTAGGTGGAACAACTCCTCATTGAAGGCCACTTCACCCTCAGGAGGAGTGTTGGGGATTTCATTGGCCTCAGAGGCTCGGAGATACACATGTTCAAGGACGTCAAAAATGGTTGTATAAGCCTCTAAATCGGTCTCCAGGACCGTGGAGGTGAACCAGTCCTACTCGTACAGGTACCAAACCTCAGAAATGGGTTCTGGGCTGGCAACTAACTCCAAGCCCTCTCTTATATTATCTCCTCCAACAACAGCCTTAGGTCGGGTCGGAGAGCTAGAAACAGAGGCCATTTTTTCTCAGAAAAACAACAGGTAAAATGGTCAGGAGCTGTTTAGGGATCATTGACAACTCTAAAATATTTTTCTACAAATTCCCTAGCAAACTTCCTATTCTAATGGTTTCCTATTCCACTTAAGCATATATCCACAACAATTTGTTCATAGTTCAGAAGAATATTTCCATAAATCCATAAAGGGTTGGAGAAAAAACTTATCGAATGTGATGTACTGCAAGTTTGTTCGAAGAAAAAGAAAGTGTTGAGAGCTGGAAAGACAAAAACTCTTAAAAACAGCAAAGAAGGTTCTGGGAAAGTGCTCAGGAAATCTTTGTTCACAAGTAATGGTAGAAAGAGAGAAAAAAGATTTCTCAGAAAAGGAAGAGATATTTATAGACAAGCCAAAAGAATCCCGATCGTTTATTTTGATCCAACGGATAGGGGGATGTCACATCACCCTAATACGAAACATCAAGGGTTGGATTTTTTTAAAATTTAAATGAGAAATGGGGCCTATTCTGGTGGTGATATTATTACGGTCCGAGTATCATGGCCTTTTAGATTGGTCTGTCGATGGGGTAGTGACACGTGCATTGACAGTTTCATTCTCAAAAAAATTAACTGAAGGATAACGGCAGCCATTACGGCGTGAAGTGCCAGTCGAGTAGAATCTAGTCAGTTTTTAATTAAAAGCTCTTTTAATTAAAAACTGGGAGGCCTTAGTGTTTGGACATTTTGCCAAGACCCAGGCCCATCTCCAAGCCCATCATATAGACATACTATCCCCTGAGTAGACCTCTCGCTACAACGTTGTTCCGAGAACCATCTACACCACACAAGAAACAAAGGGATTGTCTCAGATAATCTATCGAGGTGACTGGTCGGGAGGTCTCCTTCGCGTTATTCATAGTTGGTTTACACTCGGACTAAAAGTCTCCAACGATCGATGTTCTGGGTTCAGTCTCAGGGTGTCGGACTGATATACTCCACATAAAGCAGTAGGGGTTCGCGAGGACCCGGAGTATATAGGATTCCACGAGGTTATTGTATAGTATCTTCAAAGCCGTAGCCCACTGCATAGGAGCGTTCCAGGAACTAGGGAACTTTATTCTCGGGAGAACCGGAGGCTTTGCTTAGGGGAACGTATATCCAGGGTCTCGGGGAACGACAACACTCTAAAGAGACAGGTACTCATACCTCGGGGAACCTACACTAAGGTCCCGGATACTCGGGAGATCCTACCTCAGGGAAAGTAATCACGGTCTCGGGGCTGACGTGGCAGAGACCCTATCACATTTTTTCACGCTCCTTGATTTCGACAGCAGGTTGTTTTGAGCATGTCAGTCATGCAACGATACGTGTTCAAAGGTACAAAATTCTATGCCTCTAATATATAACACCCAGAAATCATGGGAGATACGTTTTTCAGAATTTAGAAGAGAACATTCTATGCTTTTCATGCACTAACTCTCACACATAGAACCATAGAAAAACATTCTCTTAAATTCGGCACTTTCCTTTGGGTTTTCGTCTTGTTCTCTTCACTCTACATACAAGTAAAACCCTTACTGACTTAAGCATCAGAGAGTTTTTGTCAGAAAATCGGCTTTATTCCTGAGATTTTCACTGATTTGTAGTTTCGAATCAAGAACAAAGAGAAAAGATCAGCTAGTACTCAAAGTCGAGGACAACACCAACTTCTTGCATCAACATTATTTAATGTTTAAATTTAATTTTTGCAACATGCAATACTGAAAGATGATATACTTATTCGGGCTCACTTAGTATTATAATATGTTAACTGTTAATCCAATAATTACAGCGCAAAATAGAAACGATGAATTATGTTAAAGTTCATAATATTAAATATGTTTTTAATTTTACTTGTAAAATTCATAAGGCTTGGGTAGAATAAATGTTCATTTAGCATGTTAAATGACTAAGATCTCCCTACATCCACAAGGAAAATGGGAGACCGTTTGCTCCTCGATACTAGGCGGATTCTCGGAGTGGAGACAGACACAATTCTCTCTCTTCCATTGCTTTTTTCATCGAGTAAATCCCAAAAGTCTATTAACCCCATCATTATAAATCAGAGCACAAACATTACTCACAGTAGACTGTTAGTTACTTCAATGAGAGAAAATACAATTTTTTGTTCTATCTTTTCCACGTATTATTGCACAAAATAATGTATTAATTATTATACCAAGCAGTAGAAAAATACATAATATATTACTCTGGAGTGAAGCAACCAAGCACTCTTTTTGTTCAGCGACAATGTTGCAGAGTACCTGCATTGTCCTAATCTTTCTTCTCATGAGCTCTTTTTCTCCACTTGGTAAAGCAATAATGCTCAACATCACTCTTCCTGGTTCACATCCAAACCCAGAAGAAGTAGCTCAAGATGTTCACAGGTATAATGGTGAATGATTTTTACTCCAAGCTCTTGGCTCTATGATTCTGTTTCTGGGTGACCTTACATTGTTGGTTTTAGTTATGAACTTTCATTAATGCTGTTCCAGGAAAGCTCTGTTATCTAGTTTTCCTTGTCTGTTTGAGTTCTCTGCTACAATCTGAAGCTTTGAGAATTAGATTCTGTGGGATCTAGTCCCATTTCTCTAAAAGAGTTCTATCTGCAATAGTCACTGTTTAATGTTTTCTAGAGTTCAAAGTTAGATGCAACATTCTGTTATTTACTCTCTTTTCTGTCCTCTAATTCCATTTTCCCATTTTCAAAATCCATGCAGGAGAGTAAATGCTTCTGTATCAAGAAGGCAAGCGCTGCAAATTTCTGAAAAAGATCAATCTACATGCTTTACTGGCAACCCCATCGACGACTGTTGGAAGTGTGACCCCGACTGGGCCAACAATCGTCAGAAACTTGCCGATTGTGTCATCGGGTTCGGACAGTATGCAATGGGCGGCAAAGGTGGGGAATATTACATTGTCACTGATTCTTCGGACGATGATGCTGTTAATCCTAGACCAGGAACACTGAGATATGCTGTAATACAGACTGAGCCTCTGTGGATTGTGTTCCCTAGTAATATGCTGATCAAGCTATATCAAGAGCTTATTTTTAACAGCTTTAAGACTCTCGATGGTCGAGGAGCAAATGTGCATATTATGGGGGGAGGATGCATTACTTTGCAGTATATTAGCAATGTGATTATACACAACATTCATATTCATCACTGCGTGCAGTCAGGTATAATGAACAAATTTATATTTATTTTGAGTAACCGGAAAATAAATATAATACATTAACTTTTTTCTTTGTGTATAATATATTAACTTTTGTCTTTGTATATTAATTATTATTGCTAGTTCATAGCCGTTAATTTCAACTTTTTAAGTTTTGCAGTAATCTAACATGGTATCAGAATTAAAGTTTTACATACTCTTATTTCATTTTTTTTTTTCACTGAATTCACATGACTCTAAAATTAGATCAGATTACGTTCTAGGTAAAAGACAGGATAAGACTTGTCTTTCTCCGACCTTTGAATTTCTTGGTGTCTTGCATTTACATGATAGTAAATTATGTTACCGAGTCTGGTGATAATCTAACATTTTTACTGAGTAAAAAATCTTATGGTAAATCCTAGATATGCAAGCATAATCACCCTAGATTCGCTTTATTAGACATATATCCACTGTGTGATAGAGTGGGTCCGATGAGTTTAGAATCCTATGTTTTAAAAATAAATCTAAGATCTTCAAATTCCAACTGTATCTCTTGCTTTACTTCACAGGTAATACTAACGTACGTTCAAGTCCAACACATTATGGTTTTAGAACAAAATCAGACGGTGATGGGATCTCCATCTATGGATCAAAGGATATATGGATTGATCATTGTTCCCTTTCTCACTGTAAGGACGGTCTGATTGATGCTGTGATGGGATCTACGGGAATCACCATATCCAACAACTATTTCTCTCATCACAATGAAGTGATGTTGCTTGGTCATAGTGATGACTACTTGCCTGACTCAGGAATGCAAGTAACGATAGCATTTAATCACTTTGGGAAGAAGCTTGTGCAGAGAATGCCGAGGTGTAGGAGAGGTTATATACATGTTGTGAACAATGATTTTACACAGTGGGAGATGTATGCTATTGGAGGGAGCGGAAATCCGACCATTAATAGTCAAGGCAATCGCTACACCGCACCTTCTAATCGCAATGCAAAGGAGGTATATCAATGTGCATACGCATAACTATTTTCTTTTTATTATTTAGGATTGGTTTGGCATTCGGCTATTGTGATTTTAATGTGCCAATCAATATGATGAGTAGCGAAACTCATTTACAGTGTGAGAGAGTCAAAATATAAAATTTAAAAACTGCTATGGACCGAACTAAAAAAGAAATCTATTTTAAAAAATTATACATTTTTTTCCTCTAAGACCTTAAGAGAGCTCTACTCTAAATATAAGATAAAAATATTAAATATTAATAAAAAAATTAATGGACGCCAGAAATTATTGTTATCATGAACAATTTAAATTTTACTTTCAAAGAACAATAAATACCCTAAAAAAGTTTGAAACAATTAAGATAGTACAAATGGTCCTACCGAAAAACTTTCACCTACTTTTTAAAGTATTTTCTTTATGATTATGCTTTATTATAATTGGTCACTAGGAATCTTTTGGCCTCCTACTACCTAATCACCGAAAATTAAGTCGTCTTCAAGGTGGGGTCTCGCTTGAAAAATTAAAACAAGTTTTGGTATCTTTGTAAAACCCTAAAAAAATAATTCAATATTCCATATGATACCGTTTTCAAATTGGGCTATTTTTATCGAGGCAGGTTACAAAGAGGGTAGATACAGCAGAAGGTCGATGGAAGGATTGGAATTGGAGATCCGAAGGGGACGTAATGGTAAATGGCGCTTTCTTTATAGCATCTGGTCAGGGAGTTGAAGTAAAGTATGAGAAGGCTTACAGTGTGGAACCCAAATCTGCTGAGCTTATTGAACAAATCACTTGGCATGCTGGGGCTCTTGGTGTTGGTGGAAGGTTTATCTATTATTTTCTTCTCTTTCTTTTTGTCTCTCTCTCTCTTTTTTTTCTTTTTTTTTTTGGCTTGATGTACTTTCTCTTTTTCCTCTTTTCATTTTCCCTTTTACTTTTTATATTTTAATGGACCCCTCAACTTTTTTTAATTATTACTTTTCCGCACACATGAAGATGAATTAGATCTAGATTATGTTTAAAATTAGTATGTTGTGAGCTCAATCAGATACAAGAATCGATAGATTCTAATTATCAAATGTGTATTGTTATCTATTTCTAATTGGAATGGTTGGTATTTATGCTCTCCATTTTTAGGGCATAGGTTTGAGTCCTACCTTTTCATAACTCTTATTTTGTAAATAGTAAAATAGAATACTATTTTTCAAATCTCTCCCACTTTGTATAGAAATTTTTTGGTTTGAGTACCCAATCAGGTATAAATTTTTTGACAATGTATAGTATAAGTACTGTCCTGGCTTTTCAAGACTCTTATTTTGTGTAAAATTTTTGAGTGTGAATATATTTTTTTTATTATTATTATATTGAGTGTATATTATGTCTCAAGTTTAGACATAGACCTCTGGGATTATAATAGTACTTCTAGTAGATATTGACACAAAAAAAAAAAGGTGATTGTGTTTTGTTATGAAAAATTTAATGGAGAGCAAGTCGACAAGTCCACTAAACCCACAACATGGTTCACACCCCACCCTAGAGCGAAAATTTTGGTCATAGGCTATATCTCAACTCTTTTGGGCTAGAAAAATCCAGAACTTCGCTCAAACAGCTGGCCCTGCTGATCAATTTGGGTTCTATTGACTTTCTATAGCTCAGCTTTGATGCCAAAATGAGTACTGAATTTTAAGGCCAGTATGCATTAATCTTCCAATGTTTTCTTATCAAAACTCAAAGAAGGCCAATATGCATTAATCTTCCAATGTTTTCTAATCAAAACTCAAGGAAATTCATTAGTCTATTACTATATTCAATTTTGATTGAAGTATCCTCTACTTAGTTAAGATTTATGATGAAAATGAGAATGAATTGATATTTGATTAATGGTATTAAATTGTCAGGGACAACAATCTTGGAATGTGGAGCAGAGGACCCAACGATGGAGAAGAAGATGAATTTGGATTTGGTTCAGGAAGCAATAAATCGCTTCTACCTTCCTCTATCTATGCTGTATTTTCATTTCTTATTTCTTTCTCATGCTTCTTATTCTTGTGTACTTCACCATCCATGCTATGACAGCAAAATAAATTAATTCAGACAATGGTTTTAATTTCTCTTCATTTTCTCACAATATAATCAGTCAAACAGATGTGGATCCAAGATTTATATCAAACCGGACTACGTTAATAGTTATTAAATATAATTTTATGAATTTTGGCACGTGAACTTTTTTATAAACTAACATATAAATAGATATAAAAGTAAATATATATATATTAAAAATAATATAACTAACTTAAAATATTAAGCAATTTTAATAATAAGTATATAATGTATTTTTATAAATTATTATATTTTGAGTAATATTAAAGATATCAAGTTGTATAATAATGTGATTTTTATTGATTATATAATAATATAAAGTAATTAGTTATTTAAAAATTGTGAAATCTATCCTCCAATTGATAAAAATCATACCATATAGTTAGGATAACTATTTAGATTATTTAGTATTACTTATATATTTTGAACTAATAATGTTATCAACCAAAAATAGAATTAAAATAAAATAATAAGTTAGCAGACGCATAGTTATTAGATGATAAATTTTTATAATTTTATTTAATGAATACATGCCATCTTATTTGAGTTATATTTTAAGATGAGTAATATTACTTATTTTTAAAATATTTTTATCACATATTAATAAACATAAAAGTTTTTAATTAAAGAAAGGAAAAAAATATAAAAATTCAAAAAAATATATAATTTTATAAGTTAAATATAGATATGATTTAATTTTTATATAATAGTTTTTTTAGTCCAAGCGTGCACTAATGGTTTAGTAACAAATAAATCTTCAGTTTATCATATAATAATAAAAAATATATAATTTAGTTAAAGTATATAATCTAATTACTTGGAATAGATAAGTCCTGATAGTATAGTAAAAGATAACATCAAAGACTTATTTATAATTGTTTAGGTAATTTTCAGAAATCTGGTCCAAAAGTTCAGATCCAACATCTGGTTTATATCATTTTTTCTCAACCTATCATAAAAACATATTTCGAGACCTCTAACAATAGTATGTAAGTATAGGTCCTAAGTCCATATGACTCCCAAGACTCTAGATATTGAAGAAACACCTCGAGACACTTTATAGTAGTCATTAATCCGAGACTTTGGAATCTGTCTATGGCCCAAGATCCTCTTTAGCATCTCAGGGGGAATCCTTTGCTCGAGACTTTAAAATCTGTTTACAATCTAAAACCTTCTCTAATATCTTAAGGGTCGACAACATTGGTCAAAAGCTCTTAAAGACCCTAACTAAATACTGAAGCCCCGAGATCATTAAACACCAGTAATTTTGACCTCATGACTAGCTATAGGCAGTTATTTGTGCATATAATCAAAGGCCAACATCATGAGAAACAACTTTTGTGAATCTTACAACAAACATTCAGAGAGTACCAATGTGAATGAGACACGTGCCAACGGTTAAGAATACAAATGATAAAAAGATAGCAAATATAGAAAAGGGGGTAACAGAATTATAACTTTTTAAGTGTGACAATATTCTTCTACTTTTTCCTCTAACCTAAAAAACACATACATTAAATCACTCTCATACACTCTCTAGGACTCTTCAATCTTTACATACTCCTTATTGACTTAAGCATTGAAGGATTTTCGTCAAAAAATCGACTTTATCCTTAACTGTTTCTCTATGATTATAGGTTAGATTCACCAAAGAATGAAAGGAAGATAGTTTTGGTGCATAAGGTTACAGAAGAAGGCAATTTCTCGCATCAACATTTGATGCCATCTATGAGAAAAACTTGAATAAAAAGCTAGTTAATCATCAATCTAGCGATAAAATGGCAATAACAAGGGTTTACCCAACTAGAAGGCACACGACAGAATAGCGAAACCAAGAAGAAGATTTTATTATCGTAACAACTATATTTAATGAGGGTCATAATGTGCTACAAGAGATTCTGGAGCATATGGGCTCTAAATCTAACTCAGGAGCCACTTCAACATTTAAGAAAAGTTGAGGAAGCGAACTAGTCGATACAATAAATTAAGAATAGTGAAAATTAACACACAGAGAAAGATCAACAAATCTAAACGCTGATCAAAGAGATCTCAAAAATGAGAAAGATGTTGCAAATAGGATCATTTGACCCAAAATTACCTACTAAAGTAGTGAAAAGTAGTACTCCTCATAAAAAATAACGACAAGGCATAAGAGAAAGCCCCTAAGAAGAGGTATACTGCTACGAAAAAGAAAAAAGAAAAAGTTATGGAGGACCCCTTTTTAAAGATAATTGGAGGTAGCAATAAGAATGCGTCTCTCAGGATCTATGAAAGGCCCCAATATGAGTCTACCCATTTTTCTTAAAGTCTTGAGACGAACTATAAAACAACACCAGAAAATGATTTACATCCGGATGATATTAGAATGGTCCTTAAACAGAGATGTAGAAGGGAGCATGAAATCTCTGAGCATTGCCATTCATGTTAAGAGGAAGTCTAGGGTGCCATTACGAGTGAAAACGATGTTAAAGTTTAGGTGAGGAAGTTAATCACGAAAATAAATAGTGAAAGAGGGCGGTCACAGTTGGAGAATACTGAGCCTACCCTACAAACAGGACCGTATTTGAAGTCTCCCTTTACTCCAAGACTTCTGAGCTTAACCTTACCTCGAAAGTTCAAAAGGCCTCAGATTAAAATAGATCTAGACCTGCATATGAATTTTTTTTAGGAGATGATGCTGATACAAAGTTTAAGTGAGAACCAAATTTGCCGTTTATTCTCATTAACACTGAAGAGACAAGTAAGAAAATAGTTTGTTAATTTAACTTTAGAGAGTATTTAGGACTTTGAGCAGTTATACGACCTTTTTACAAAGGAGTTTAGGGGAGTAGTCTTTAGTACAAATACACTGAGCTCTTTTTTGTTGCTAACACAAGGAAACAAGGAGAGCCTTAAGAGTTTTGTTAAAAGGTACCATACTAAGGTGATTGAGTTAAGAGCTTTCCATTATCTATTAGCACTGGAAGGTATTAAGCAAGGGTTAAAAGTAAATCGAGCATGGTATCCGATTCGCAAACAATTTACCATCACATATGAGATGGTTTGAAGAAAGCTACTTGATGAAACAGAAATAGAGGATTAAGTGATTCTTAAGTTAAAAGAAGAGAAAGTGATAGGATCTTCTTCGAGGTAAAAAATCCGTTTCATAAAACAAAAAGATAGAAAGGGAAATAATAACAAGAGGATATTCCTTAACATAAATCAGAGAAGTGATCTAAAGTTAAAGTTCTTTAAATCAGAAAAACAAGGGAGAATAGCTTTATAAGCTAAGGCGATTGCCTTGGAGAAATGAAACGAGAAAAGTGGCACAAGTAGAAGAACATAGAAAGTTCACTCCCTTAAATGCACCTTTTTCACAAATATTGGAAGACATTAAAAGACGAGGAACGTTGTTGTTAGATCATCTTCCAATAAAAGTTAAACCGTCAGAGAACACAAGAAATAAGTTTTGTGAATTTCATCAAGATGTCGTGTAACATCCCGGTCCGATGAGGGCGGGAAGTGACGCCGGGGCTGAGGGTGCCTGAGCAAGGAGCAGCTTCTGGCAGGCTTCTAGGACGGCAGGGATGAGCCGAATCCCACATCGGAATGGGAGAGAAAGTTGCTAGGCTATATATATAGAGTTGGAACCAAATTGTCAACAAGGCCTTTTGGGATGGGTGGTGGTTTAACTCCAAGAACTAC
>JAVXUL010000005.1:2789279-2801714 GCA_035590515.1 Trichilia minutiflora | reverse complement strand
TGGACGTTTTCCCCGAATGGGTGAATCCTTTCTTTGAATATTTAAGAATCTCTCTGAGTTCTATATTCGGATGTTTTTCCCGAATGGACAAGTTCTTTATTTGGGTATTTAAAAATTCCCCAAGTCCTTTATTTGGACGCATTATCCGAGCTAACGAGCCCTTTATTGGGACATCTGAAATTTCTGTTAAGTTATTTATTTGGATAGCTCCCTCGAGTCAATAGGCTATTTAGTTATCTAATGCTCTTTTTCTAAGCAGCGAACTCGGAGAAATATTACAGAATATGCCAGATTAAACGAGTCGGAGCTTGGGTAAAAAGAAGTTTTACTAATGAAGTATATTTACAGTATCTGACCCTACTGGGTCTTGTTTACATCAACAGGATCTTGAGCGGCCGAGTCTGAAGCAGGATCCGACGGAGGTAAGCTTGACCCAGCAGGAGTGTCCGTCGAAATTTCAGAGGATGCAGCCCCCAAGGCAGAAGTTTCTTGAGTCTCCGAGGCGGGAGTCTCTTGTTTCGTCCTGGTGCTCTGGGCCCCGAAGTCGGGCACTTCTCTCCCCAACGCCTCGTAGAGCCACCCGAGGTCGAGGTCGAGGTCGGGGTATTTTTTGTGAAAGGTTTGGCAGGTCAGGTCGATTGTCTGACTCACTGATGCCTCCCTTTCAGCCTCAAACGACTCTACCACAACCTGGAGCCTCTCGGGTTCCCCGGCCAGTTGCTTCTTTAGCATTTCCATCTCGGAGTGTTGTAACTCGACCCGAGACCTCAGACTTACGATCTCGAGACTGCATCTCGATTGGATAGATTCAGAGGCACCCAGCTGGAGCTCAAGCTTCTTCTTTTCCTTTAGCCACTTAGCCTCCTTTGCTTCCCACTGGGATCGCTCGGTGGCTAGATCCGCCTCCGCCTTCTCCTATTATTGCAAAGCAAAATCTCACTCCTTCTGGACCTTCTTTATTTTGCTTGTTTTGATCCTTTCGAGTATCTATTTCCTGCCTCAACTGAAAGCAGGACTGCAATCAGGAAGAAATATTAGCAATTGAAATTTGCAAGCATAAAATAAAAGTCAAAGTATTGCACTTACTCTCAGACCCCATCTGTACACGGAGTCCAAGACGTCCACATCCCCCTCCTGGCCTAGCTTGTCGACAATGGTCGGGGATACGCTCCGTCCGGCATCATTTATTAGTTTGAGGAGGTGGACAAAATGTTTTCGTTTCAGGTCAAGGATGTCGCCCACCAATAACTCAGCAATTCTAACGACCCCGTAAAAGACGCTAGTATCGGCTTTCGGGGGCTCGATCCCCCGATATTTATTTGTTTGGTAGCGAGGGCTATCGGGGGGTCATTCTAGGGCCTCTTCTGTCCCTTGCCCAACGGTGGTTTCTCCACCATGACTCCTTTGCCCTTGTCTGCAGCAACTATAGACACGGACTCAGAGTCGGAGTCTGAGGGCCCCTGGTTCCTCCTCCTAGTTATTAACTCCCCCCGACCCTGCTGCTTTCCAGAGGGAGGAGTTTGCTGCGAGGCAACGCCAATGGAAGTCTCGGCTGGTTTCTTTTTGGCCAACTTGCTCAGGAAGGACAAGGCTGACGGTTTTCCTGAAGACATTTTAGACTCTGCAAGAAGAACATTCGGGGAGTCAGATATACATGCAGTTAAATATATATATGTGCATTACAAACTTGGGCATTCAAAAAGGAGTTATACTCTGAGCATAATGTTTTTTGGTTAAGTATACAATGTCTCTAGTCAGGTAAGTCTTTATTAGGCCCGAGACGAGTAAGTGCGTATCCGAAACCAGCAGCTTTTAATCCGGGAACTGCTCTCTAGCCTGCTTAATAACTTCTAGGCTACGAGGGCTCGGGTCTGACTCCCCCGACTAAAATAAAGGCTCCTTAAAGGCGCCCAAAACAGGCAGGTGTGGTTCGGAATTCCAGTTTTCCCCCACGAAGAACCACTTGTTCTTTTAGTCCTTATTACTTGTAGGGTTTCCCTTTATGAGGTTGGGTTTCGGGGGCCTCGATTGCAAGAATACCCACCCAGGGTTCTTCTTGAGCACAAACATGTGCTCTATTTCTTCCATAAGCGGCGGGGAGTCGGATATCCACCCCCACAGTACGTATAACCCCGTCAGTGTCCTCCAACTGTTCAGGTTCAACTAGTAAGGGGCTATTTTCATATGGGACAGGAGCATGCAGAAATATGACTGTAGAGGCAACCTAACCCCCAAATAGAACAACTCCTCATTAAAGGCTACTTCACCCTCGGGAAGAGTACTAGGCATCTCGTTGGCCTCAGGGGTTCGGAGATATATGTCTTCAGGAATGTCAAATAAGGCCGTGTAGGCCTCTAAGTCGGTCTCTATGATCGACGAATCGAACCAGTCTTGTTCGTAGGGAGACCACACCTCAAAAATTGGCTCGGGGCTAACTACTAATTCCATACCTGCTTCTACATTATCTTCCCCTTCAACAGCCTCAGGTTGGGTAGACGAGCTAGAAACAGAAGCCATTTCTGCTCACAGAAACAAAAAAGGGGTCAGATGGCTGTTTCGAGATCACGGACAACCTATAACATCTTTCTACTCGGCCCCTATTAGGCCTCCTACCCTGACTATTTCTAACTTCATCTAAACATGCATCCCTACGGGTTATTCACCGAATAGAAAGCATAACCGCGCATTTAAAAAGGAGGGAGAGAAAATACTTACCGAATAAGTGTGCTGGAAGTGCTTGAAGATGCTGAGAATCGGTGAAGTTGCTCTGAGTACTCTGTGATTGAATACTTTTACTTGTGAGTGCAGATAGAGAGGAAGAAAAATGTTGACCAAAGAAAGAAGGGGTATTTATAGGCAAACCGAAGGAACCCCGACCGTAGATTTCGATTCAACGGGTAGGGGAATGCCACGTTGCCCGAATGCAGAACATCAAGGATAGTTTTTTTTTTCAAAATTTAAATGAAGTGGGATCCGCCCTAACAGCTAATAATGACGGCCCGAATATTGCAGCTTCTCAGACTGGTTCGACAATGGGGGAGTGACACATATGTAAACGGTTGCATCCCCGAAGAAGTAATCAGAACGTGAGCGACAGCCGAGCAGGAGTTGAACAGTTTTCAATTAAAGCCCTATTTAATTAAAAATCGGGGACTTAGTGTTGGGGTATTTTATCAAAGCCCAGCCCACAGGCCCAGGCCTGTCTCCATATCCTTATCTAGGCCCGTTGAATATGCACCTCGATTCCAGGTGGACTCCCCGACACAACGTCTTCCCGAGAAGCTGGTTACATCGTCGGGGAGACGACCAAAACGCGATGGATATTTTGCCCGAGTCTACTGCTCGGAAGACCTCCAACGAGTTATCCACGGTTAAGTCGCACTCGGATTTAGGACCCGCGACAATAAGCCTTCTGAACTCAGGAGGTCGGACCGATATGTTCTTTCCAACAAAGTAGGGACTCGTGGGCACTCGGGGTGTATATGTATCCCCGGTACTACATTATGGTGTCTTTGAAACTATCACCCGCTATGTAAAGGTCTCTCGGAAATCAGGGGATTTCATTCTCGGGAGAGTTGGAAACTTCACTTAGAGGTACCAAGACTCGGGCACTCGGGGATGACGTGACAGGTAACAGTATCATGATTTCTCATATTCACTTGACTTTTCCAGCAAGTTGCCCTGGGCACACCAATCACGTGCCAACACGTGTCCAAAGATACAAACTTCTAAGCTTCTAATATACAGTATCCAAAAATCGAGGAAATGAGAGATTCTCTGATTTTTCATTCATCCCAAGGGATTTCTCATAGACTTTGGGCGTGAATTTTATAGAGATTTCCCGTAATGAGTAAAAAGGTTCTTCCTGTACACTCATATATACATGCATTCATTCGTAACACATTCGAGGCTCTCAAAAAAATTTTTACATTCCTAACTTGCATACACATCTCTTTCACACACTACATAAAACTCTCTCGAGGCTCTTAAAAAATTTTTTACGTTCCTAACTTACGTATATACCTCTTTCATATACTAAATAAAACCCTCTTTAATTTAAATATAAAAAAAAATTTATCAAAAAAAAATCATCTTTATCCCTAAAATATTATGTGCTTTGTAATCTTCAAACTCAAGAACAGAAAACAAAAATACTGATACATGAAATTAAAAGCAAAATAGACTTCTTGCATCAACAATTTCAATTGTTATATACGTAGAACAACAATAAACATGATATTTATCCAACACATTAAAACTCGTAATTATTTCAATATTTATAATTTATTGCCGACCATTGATCTGGTGATTGTACTTGTTTAATTTATTAATATAATACATTTTCGAGCTCATTATTGTACTTGTTTAATGATTAATATAATATAATATCATTTTAAGTTTAGATATTTATTTTAACAGATGCTATGGTATATTTGTTGAAGTCAATAAATTTTAATTCATTGACACAATATTTTCAAAATAGAAATTATTCAGAAATAATCATACTTTTCCACTGTAACACACAAAAATCTTGATCACTATAACAATTTCTCCTAATTCATCTCAAAATTTGAAAAAATAAAATAAAATAAAATCCAATATTTATGACTACAAACTGACCGTAATAAACCTTTCTCTGTATAGAAGGAACAAATATCAGTGATCAGTCAACAAAAAAATACAACAGATTCTTCACAATTCATTCTTTAATCAGCAGCACGTTACTGAATACTGATAGATTCAATACTAGTTAAATTATACATTGATGCTGCATTTTTCTGACATCTCCAGTGAGATTAAAAAAAAAAATTAAGAACAAAAAAATAGAATACCACCAAAATGGGGAGGAGCGTTTGTAATTGTCGTCGCCCATCCATGGTTTGGTTTTATGGTGGAATTGGATATCTGATTCCCGGCAATCAGTTACACTGTAACCATATCCTCTCCCCCTCTCTGTGTTGCCAAATCAGCCAGTCTCTTCCACATCAACTCTCGCTGTTCTTCTACCTCTTTCACCCTGGACTGTTTCTCTGCGTATTGATTCTGGCATTCTTCAAACAACTCCATATCCATTTCCATGAACATTTTCTGAATATTGACAGTCAGACCGTGAACTGCCTGGTTCCAATGTGACTGAATATTCTTCTCCAATGCTTCAAATATTATAGGTAAGATGACATTTCGGTTTTGGGCAATTAAGCTCACAATGTGCTCGTTATTCCACAGGAAAAGGGCACGTTCCGCAACCTGCAGTTTCAAAGAAAAATCCTACTTCATCCCAAATGTAAAAAGGGTACCACAGTTCTGACAATTCTAAAATGTCGATGAATACAAAATAGAAAACTACACGCTTAACCCAAACATCTGATCCCTAAATACTTCTAGATGACAATATCAAATTAAAGATGCCGAGCAGAAAGCTTTCCTCATTCACAGAAAGCCCTCCACAACACATGAAACATAATTATGAGTGAAGAAGATTACAAACATAAACCATGCAGCATTAAACCATATGACATGTTATAGAAACTGTGCTAATCCCGGCAGGTATACCTTAAGACTTCCGCAGATAAAGTTCGCTAACTGCCGTTACAAGTGTAGGCCTTATTATGATTCCTTTCACCAATCAATGAAACACATTATCTCACCCAAAGACAGCACAGCATTAAACAAGATACTAGCTCCGCAACAGAAAATTTGATTTATATTTAATTTTCACTTCTCAGCAAATTAGTAACTGACTCCAAGAAATCCAACTCAGGAACAAATTTGATTTCATCTCTGGCACACCATTCACTGATACAACACAAAAACACACTTCCAAAACCTTTCATTAAACATTGATAGGCCACCAATAAAATTAGTTACTTTATATTCTGTCCGGCCCAAACCAACGTCACGTTCAACAGAAGATAAGACACAGTAGTATTTGAGATAAAATTTGGTGAATACTGGAAATTATCGTCTTATTATCCAGGATAAAAAACATTTGAGTAATAAATGAGTATAATGTAGGTAGAATTTAAGTTATAGTCGATAGTATAAAATTTGCTTCAGATGTCTTGTGATGGCCGGTACACTGCAATATAAAGTAGAAAAGGGAAAAATCTAAGCATTCTTGTTACAATTTGAACATGCTCAACACTGGCAGTCAAGAAAAAAGAAAAAGAAAATTTATGCAAAATGGTAAATAGGTGAAATTGGAACTTTGAAATGCAAAATGGGTGAGAAATAAAGGAAAGAAGAAAAATTATTAAGGGTGCCATAACAAAGTTGGAACAAGCAAAGAAGAACAAGAGAAGGCGAAGGGCAAAAGAAATTTCTATAAAGATTCAGTAAGAAAATGGAATGCACAAAATCTAACACCAATTAAACACCAGTTAATAAGGCACCATTCATTATCCAGTCCACACAGTGTCAGATTAATAGCTGGGCTATTGGGATTCTGTCCAATTCATCATATGACATTGACTTCTTGAAGAGGTATGTTAAAACCTCATAAAATAGCTAGACTACTAAAATGGTCACATATTCCCAAGACATAAACATGATACAGGGGATTGAATTGATTATTCCAAACTGATCCTGGCCCATCAATTGCCAAACCACCACCAAAAAGCTTCTATGTCTTACGATTATCTAGAGCCATTATTAAGCATATGAAGACTCACAATACTGATATGGTACAATTCTCAAAACTTGAATTCATTAAAAATAATAGTGTTAAATTAAAATTTACATAGGCAACTTCTTATCTCTGTCAATTCTCAAAATTTCCTGCTGCCAGAATATCACTCAAAAAGCCAAGCACCAACAACAGCAAAAAGAGAGAAGTAAAACAGGTAACCAGTTAAACTAAAATGCAAATGAGCCGTTATCAACTCAATTGTAGATGAGAAGGTCAGATGAGCGGAGCCTGTAAAATGTAGACTAGATAGGGCAGAAAAAGGAATATGTTAAAAACAGAGAAAAGAAGAAATTCAAAAGAAACATTCATTTATTATGATCTCATGAGCATTGTCAATAAGCTGGGAATGTAACATATTCGGCGAGCTCCATAACCCTCAATCAAAAGAAAAATGCTTTTCAACATTCAGCCAGGAGGAGAGGCAAATTATAATTAAGCAAAGAAAATGGAAAGGATATAAAAACAACAGGCAGAAGAAATTCAAAAGCAGATGCAAGCAAACAGGACAAAAATAATTTAGAATTTAATAATCACAGCCAAACAAAGGGATCAATTGCCAATATACCTCCGTCTCAAAAAAATACAATAGCACCACATATGCATAAACTGTGGTGACTAACAAAATTAGCACAATTATAATCTTGCTTTAAAACACCAAATTAATTACAGTAGGCACTATAATACTTCACCTACCATCGTTACTAGAACTAGATTAATAGCCGCACATACGGTGCCCAGATCGTATGACAAGGACTTCTTCAAGTGATGTCTAGAAACCCACACACCAACTACCACAAAATAACTAGGCTACCAAATGGTCAGATATTGCAACAGCACTATGTATAGAGTACATATTCAAATGATAACGCAAACCCGAATCTGGTTCAGTGATTATCAAATCAACCCCCAAACCACTCAGGTATATTATTACTACTACAACTGTCATTAAGCTTGTGAAGATTCACAAAGTTAGTATGATAGATGTCATCATAAAATTAAGATGAATTGATGAAGAATCACAATCACAACCATTGGCGATTTAAGGAAACCTTTGGGGAAGGAACAGCGGAAGCAAGAAAAACTAAATTTATGAAGAAAAAAAAAATTCCCTCAGCAAGAAGACATCTGAACTAAAAGATGTTGTTATCGTCAATTCTAGCAAAATGTCAATCTACACAGCATGCAGCAACAATACTGTGAAGAATAGTTATTTAGCAAACTAAAATTAAAATCAATAAATTCATCTTCCATTTTGTAGTGGAGACAGGTAGCCAGTAAAGTGTAAATTAGATGATCAAAATCAGACAAAGTGCACAAAAAACAAAAATGAAAAGCAAGCAGTCAAAAGCAGATAAAAGTTAACTTCAAAGCAAATTTATTCGTGATGGATTCATTACCATCATCAAATTTCAGAGAATGCAATCAATTTGACCCACCCCGTAAACATCAGCTGAACCCACTACTTGCCTATATGAGTAAATAAACCTTTCAACAAGCAACAAAGTGACTGAAGAGAAGTATAATAAAAGCAAAATCTTTTAACAAGCAACAAAGATATTGAAGAGAAGTATAATATAAGCAAAGAAAAGAAATGTAGATATACCGCAACAGATTAAGCAAAACAGATCCTGCATACATAAATATAGGGTTAAAAAAAAGGGATACAATATATACAGAACAAAACATGGGTGTTATCACCAACAAACATTTGTCTCAAATTATACTGAAAAAATTTAAGCAAGAAAAAATTTAAGTACATAATTTGACAATTGCCATCCTAATAAGTTATTATTTAGTAACACCCCATAATTTGCAATAATAATATTCAAAGACCAAAAGCAATTACATAAAAAACAATTCAGACTTAATATTGCTGTGATGCATAAATAAAGAGAGATCTTAAAGTTTACATTATTCCCAAACCTGAAAGTGAGAGCTATTAAGGCAGCGAGCAATCTGTCTAAAAAGTGGAACCATACAGCGCTGAAACTCCGCAGCCTGTGTTGCTTCCAGCACTTCTTCAAGTTCTCCAAGAAAGAGAACTTCTTTTTGACAATTTGTCACAGGCCAGTACTTCAACAACCCCCTAATAACCGTGTCAGCCAGCTTGTAATCCTTTTCAACAAACTGAGTAATACAATAAGAAAGCTGCTGGTGATACATAGCAATAGGTTTTGGCTTATGTAACGGTATAAGAGCCCGAACAAGAAACAACTTATGCTCCTCTTTCATGGGCAACGCAAATCCATTAATTATACTCCCAAGAATTTCTAAAAGCTCACCAATCCCGCAGTGCCTCTCAGTTTCATATATAAACCGATAGAATATATTATTAATTGCCTTTCTAATAAAGGGCCTGTGCACCATAAACTTGCCATAAATCCGATGCAATATTGTTTTCAAATACTTTCTTTCTCTAGGATCTTCAGAATCAAACAAATCCAGCAATTTTAAGACAAATGAATGATCGATATACCGCTTGGCAACCTTAGTATCTGTATCTGAAGACACTACATATCTCAAAAGCAACTCATAAACAATCTGCAAATGAGGCCACGATGGTTCCAAATACGGTTCATCCTCTTCCGGTTCAACATTTTCTTGACCAGTATTCTCGTGAGAAGCAGGAGGCAAACACCGGAAAATGTTAATCGAAATCATTTTAATCATTTCCTCTTGGCAAGTCTCTGTGATTTTACCAGACCCAGATTGAATGAAATCCACAAGCTCCAATAACGTCTGTCTCTTGATTTCTTTTTCACGAACGCTCTTCAGAGTGTCCGAAAAATCCAATTGGAAGCAACAAACTTGTAGTTTTCGCAAAAACAAATTCGGTCGCTCTGATGCTACAACGTCCCGAAACAGTGGCAGAGGTTCAATGCTACACATAGGTGGCGGAGTCACTACTGCCATGGTCCCACCTGCGTTAGGGCTGGCTAGTCCCGGCCCAGCACGAGACGCGTGATTTACTACCACATTTGGGACAGGGTTTCGTCCCCCGGGCTGTCCGAATCCGTAAAGAGACGCATCGTTAGGATCCGATTTGGGGGGCTTACGCGCCCCTTTCATGATCTTCTTAAACATTGAAGTACAAAGAAACCCTAATTTTTGAAACTAACACCTGACCGTTGGATTTTAAAAGAGAAGATACAAATTAAGATTGGCAAGAAACTAAGGGCTTCGATGGATCCGCGCGCGTGGAATAACAAAGACAAGCAATTGAATGAACCTGTAAAATTGGAGCAAATATGAAAATCGAAATTAGAGAAGAATTTCAGCGGTTTCTGGACAAATGTTTACTGGAAGGAAATTCATCTGCAGCCAGATCACCTGAATACCTGAATGCTGGTCAGCTGATCTGACGGCGATGATTTTTCCAGCGATTAATGCGATGGCAGAGAGAGAAGGAGGTCGTGAATACTCGCTAGAGGAAATGATAAATTTGGAGAGGGAGAAAGTGGGAGTGACGAAAGTGGGGATAATTAGGGAAAGAAAAAGCTTAGAAAAATAAAAATAAATTAAATGATTGCATAATATTATTCAGATAATAACTCTTATAAATATTTTTTTATTTTTGATTCACAATTATTTAAACGAATAGTCTTTGGGGACAACAACATTTTAGTCCCTAATATTTTCCAAAATAACAAAAATACACTAAACAATATTTTTTACGATAAATTTGTTGAAATAATAAATTAGTCCCAAATTTTAGTTAGAATAATAAAGATACGAATTTTTTTTTAAATGTTTTGTAATAGGTAAATTGCGAGTGACCATAATATTAAATTAATGTAAAAAAATAAAGAATGTGAATTATGAAATAATTAATAATATTATACGTATAAAAGATTTTGAATCTACAATACTAATCTTTTAATTAATTTTTTAAAAAAATAAATTAATCTCTATAATAGATATAACAGTTTTATTCATGGCTATTTATCTATTTTTTCTGATATAAATAGATAAAAAATATATATATAGTACATATATAAATTAGTTATATGTTATTCATTATTAAAAAAGTATGTGTGATACCCATTCATGGTGTGATATAGTGGTAAAAGATTCATTATACGGTTGGTTTGTGTTGATTCTCGGGTTGGAACTACGATTTAATACTATGATTTAAGTGGAAGGTCTCGACGATGAGTTACTAAATTAGACTTCCGAGAGTTTCTTTTGACTTGTTTTTCATTAAACAATTATCTTTATATTGATGCTGAGATTAGTAATGTTTGATCGTTTTTATTATAGTATTATTTATTATTAATTTATACTGTGTATTATTTTATTGATTCGATCTGTTGTTTGAATAGGATAGGTTAGGGTTTTTTTTACATTAAAAAAAAGAAGAATGTATGTGTTACACATAATATTGATGATTATTTAAAATCAGGACAAGTATCTATTTTGGCCTTTCAACTAAAAATAAAAAAGGCAAACTCGTGTACATTATACAATAAATATCATGCATTGATTGCACTCCGTAGTTTACATTGATTTCTAGTTTTTTCAATGAATTAGAACAATAGTAAAATTAATAAAAATATCTAAAATAATTAATTTAAAAATTTTCAACTTAAAGATGGATATCCGTGGATATTTATAGATACGAATATGAATAAAAAAATTTAAAAAAATAATTATAAAAACACAAATTTTTTTTCCAAATTCAAGTATATAAACTGACATAATATTATAATATTAACTAATAAAAATATAAAATTAATTTAATTAATGATAATAAATGAAGTGGATAAAATAAAAATAAATAGTATTATATTACATTAATTTGTAAATATAAATTTATATCCTTAATATTATTTATTTTAAAACAGATATAAATACATATATATAATATCCGTACATATATTATCGGTAGTCATACTTAATAAGGACTGTTTGTTTAAAATTTCTGAACTACATCATTAAATACTGTTTTGAGCAGCTTCAGCCACTAAAATATTATTATCCCTCAATTACATATAAGTCCCAAATCCTTCTCAATAACCAAAATAGATAGGGACAAATATAAATTCTCGAATAATTTTTAAAAATATTAGTTATTTTTTATTAAAATATTTATAATAAATACCCTTTATTAGCCGTGGGGTAAATCCAATTTGATCTAATTTAAACCGACAATTAAGTCAGTTTGGATCTATTCTAAAAATTTTATATTATTTTTTAGTTTAGATTAAACTCAATTTAATATATTAGGATTGATTTGAAATTTAAATTCAAACTTATTCAAATTGACCATAAGCACTGACATGTTTAGATTTATTTAAAATTTAAGTTAAACCAATCCAAATTGACAATATCCTTCCTCACCCTTCATAATTTTTAAAAATATTACTTATTTTTTTTGTTAGAATTTTTTTAACAAATACATTTCTATAATTTAGAAATAGAACCAATATCCTATTAATAAGGATAAGAAATATTAGTTTTTATCGTATAAATCCTTAAAATTTTAAAACTATTAAATTAAAGTAGGATATATTTATTTATATTAAATAATCTCTACTCAAATTGATAAATTATTAAATTATTTTTTAAAAAATAAAAATATTTTATATTTTTATTGTACATGTAATTATGCTCACACTGTATATAGTTGACCGTCATCACGACTATATAATTGTTTGGGAGATTAGAGTTAGTTAAGATAGAGTTTTGAGGTTGTAAACACAGGAAACTCAACGTAATTAAAAGATTGTTTGAGTGGGACCCTAATG
>JAVXUL010000005.1:2749940-2774125 GCA_035590515.1 Trichilia minutiflora | reverse complement strand
TCGGTCCTACACTAACTGGAAATTCAAATAATTCTAGGATGAACTATGCCCGATATTCTATCCTGAATACAGATATGGAGCCGTATGTACTAAATGTACGTGCAGAGATGAAATCGAGGACAACTTCAGTACTAATTATGTTTACAGATGAGGATGAGAATAGGATCCATTATCCTCATGATGATACTTTATTTGTAACAATGACAGTGGAGACTTTTTCAGTCGGGAGAATCTTGATTGACACGGGAAGCTCCACTGACATCATTTTTAAGGAGACTCTAGATTCCTTGGGTATAGAGGACCTGAGGTTATAACCAGTAGAGATCGTCCTGCATGGATTCGGAGAGTCATGCGTGTATCCCTTGGGAACCGTGTAGCTGCCAATCACAATGGACGATAAGCCTTACCAGAAGGTCATCATGGTAGAGCTCCAAGTGGTGGACCTTAAAATGTCTTACTCTATGATCTTGGGAAGACCATTCCTCCGATTCACGAAGGCAGTTGCAAGTGTTCACTACCTGAAACTAAAATTCAGGGCCGAAAAGGGGATCGGGATTGTGAGAGAGAACCAAAAAGAAGCCCGATCCTGCTTCGCTACTGCCTCACAGAGCTCATATTGCATTCATAAGCACCCCCTGGAGAGCGAGACCAGGGTGTGTGAACAAGGTGGTCGGTAAGAGGAGCTCTTGGGAGAGTCGAATGGAGAAAATAATCGATTCAGGGAATTATCATCACTTGAGCCGATCGAAGAAATGAAATCAGTTACCCTGGATGAAAAGCAACCCAAGAGATCAGTGAAGATCAGGTTCCGCCTAGTCTTCGAGCACCGAGCATTACTGATTCAGGTGTTTAAGAGGAATGCAGATGTGTTCGCCTGGTCCCATGATAATATGCCAGGGATCAGTACTCGGGTTATAGCTCACAGATTGATGGTAAATCCGAAGTTTAAACCTGTGGCACAAAAGAGACGGACATTTAATTTTGAGAGGAAGAGGCCATCAAGGCTGAAGTGGATAAGCTTTTGAAAACGGGGTTTATCCGAGAGATTCAGTACCCCGAATGGATTGCAAATATTGTAATGGTGAAGAAGGCTAACGAAAAATGGAGGATTTGTGTAGACTTCACCGACCTGAACAAAGCTTGCCCAAAGGACAGCTTTCCTCTTTCGAAGATTGATTAGTTAGTGGATGCCATGGCTAGTCATGGACTCTTCAATTTTATGTATGCCTTCTCGGGGTATAATCAGATCAGGATGCATGAACCCAACTAGGATAAGACTGTATTCGTTACTGGCTAAAGGCTATACTGTTATACGATTATGCCTTTTGGGTTAAAGAATGCAGGGGCCATATTCCAGAGGTTGGTTAATAAAGTATTCGAGCCTTTAATAGGGACCACCATAGAGGTGTACATGGACGACATGATTATGAAGTCTGTGCAGACTTCAGACCATGCTAAACATTTAGAAGAGACATTCTCTTACCTGAGGACGTATAACAAGAAGCTGAATCCCGAGAAATGCTCATTTAGAGTCAGAGCAGGGAAGTTCCTCGGGTATATAGTCAGTGAAAGAGGCATCAAATCCAACCCACAAAAGGTCCAGTCCATCCTAGATCTGAGGCCCCTAACTATGATGAAGGAGCTGCAAAGTTTGACCGG
This sequence comes from Trichilia minutiflora, assembly GCA_035590515.1. Taxonomy (NCBI): domain Eukaryota; kingdom Viridiplantae; phylum Streptophyta; class Magnoliopsida; order Sapindales; family Meliaceae; genus Trichilia; species Trichilia minutiflora. The sequence goes on along the minus strand of JAVXUL010000005.1, from coordinate 2,772,466 downwards.
GAGATTAGCAGCCTTGAGTAGATTTGTGTCGAAGGTCACAGATAAATGTTTTCCTTTCTTTCAGATGATGAGGAAGGGGAAGAGGTTGGAATAGGATGAAAGTTGTAATCAGAGCTTCCGAGAACTGAAAGAGTACTTGGCACACGTTCCCTATTTTGTGAGTCTTGAGAAGGGGAACGTTTTGCAGTTGTATTTGGCGGTTGGTGAACACTCTGTTAGCTCTGTTCTTGTAAAGGAAGATGAGGAGAAGGTGCAAAGGCCTATGTACTACACCAGCAAATCCCTATTAGATGCTGAGACGAGGTATACTCCATATGAGAAGTTCGCCCTTTCGCTTGTTGTTGCTGCCAGGAAGTTGCGCCCTTACTTTCAAGTTCACCGTGTAATCGTGATGACGGATCAACCCCTGAGGCAGATTCTTCACAAGCCCAATTTGTCAGGGAGGCTAATAAAGTGGTCTATTGAACTTAGTGAATATGACATTGACTACAAGCCTCGAAGGGCCATTAAAGGGCAAACACTGACAGATTTTATGGTAAAACTTACAGTCCAGATCAGATGGTCGTACTGTAGGTCTCAGATGTCAGCAAAAATCGAGACGAGAGCGACAGGCTCGACCCCCGGACCCGGGAGAGGACCTGGTGGATGTATATAGACGGGGCATCAAACATTCAAATAGGAGGAGTAAGGATAATTTTGAGAAGACCGAGCGAAGAAGTTATGCACTCCTTGTGATTCGATTTCAAAGTGACCAACAATGAGGCTGAGTACGATGCACTGATTAACAGGATGAAACTGGCTAAGGTTTTGGGAGCCTGGAATCTGATTGTATATAACGATTCTCAGTTAATCACCAGTCAGTTGAATGGACAATTCCAGACTCGGGAAGATAATATGCAAGCCTATCTGATTTAAGCCAAGAAAATGATGGAGGCCTTCAATGTGTCACTATTGAGCAACTCCCCCAAACGAAAAATTTTAGGGTCAATTCTCTGGCAAAATTGGTCTCAGTGTTCAAGGAAAAATTTCCAACTACAATATCGATCAAGCTCCTAACGCAGAAGAGTATAAACCTTAAATAAGATCTTATCGTCGCTCTACAGGAGACCCCCGACCCGACGTGGATGAGAGAGCTAAATTCCTACATTCAGTGTAAAAAACTCCCGAGTGACAGAAGTGAAGCCAGAAAGATAAAAAATCGAGTAGTCAGGTACGCTGTTATTGATAATGTACTTTATAAACGTGGGTTTACTCTGTCATACTTGAAATATTTGAGACCAGATGAGGCAGATAGAGTACTTGAAGAAATCCACAATGGAACCTGCAGAAGTCATGGAGAGGCTCGTTCATTGACATATAAGATTATCCAACAAGGGTATTATTGGCCCACAATCTCTTAGGATGGTTCCAGAATAGTCAAATCTTGTCACCAGTGTCAGATTCATAGGGTTATCCTAAGACAGTCCCCGGAAGAACTCACTTACCTTTCGAGTTCTTGGCCTTTCTCTCAATAGAAGCTTGATCTGATAGGGTCACTCCTGACTGCTCGAGCCAACACCAAATATGATGTTGTGCAATCGACTATTTTCTTAAGTGAGTGAAAGCAGAGCTGCTCTCCAGTATAACAGAGGAAAAGACTACCATATTTGTCAAACAAAATATTGTTTATCGCTTTAGGGCTCTACAAATGTTGGTTGTCGATAACGAAAAGCAGTTTGACAACGCTCGGTTCAGGGAATTCTGCATTGATCTAAGGTTTGCCACTCCACCACACCCTCAGGCCAACGAACAAGTTGAAGCTGCCAACAAGATTGTTAAGAAGGCTCTCAAGAAGAAGTTTGGAGAGCATAAGGGGGTATGGATTGATAAATTGCCCGAGGTTCTCTGGGCCTATAAGATCACTCCCCACACAGCAACGGGAGAGTTACCCTTCTTATTATCCTTCGAGTGTGAAGCTATGATCCAGTGGAGATCGACATCCCGACCTTCCGGATGCAGAACTATGATGAAGAAAGGAATGAGGCTAGCTGAAAACTAGAGTTAGATCTGCTAGAAGAAAAAGAGATGAGGTCGTGATTCGGGTAACTGCGCATCAACAAAGGGTGGCCCGATACTACAATCAAAAAGTCAGACGTCGAACATTTTAGAGAGAAGATCTTGTCCTCCGAAGGATGACTCTTAAACCAAAGTCCCGGATGAAGGGGTATTTAGAGCTAATTGGAAAGGGTCATACAAAGTCATTCAATTACTCAGACCAGGGGCATACAAACTAGAAACCCCGAGCGACACTCCAATAAAAAAATCGTGGGATGTAGACAGATTGAAAATCTACTATCCTTGACCCGGCCCTTTTGGTAACAGGTACCCCGATTCTGCGACCAATGTCTTGAACATCTGCTCCGCAGAGAGTACACACCGAGTCTCTCTCTCGAGTATTCTACCCAGATCTGATTTCAGTTATTAAAGTTAGCCCAATCTTTTAAGTAGAAGACCTTAGGCCAACGAGACTATATTGTCTCCGAACCAAGGATATTTATTAATTATGAAATCATGTTGTTTCGAGGCCATATAGACCCTTTTGTCCAATGTACGAATTTCAGGACAGGTCATACGAACCTCTTTACCCGATGTACAAATTCTGGGCCAGATTATATGGACTTTTTCGCCCAATGAACGGATTTCGGACTAAGCCATATAGATCTTTTTACCTGATGAATGGATTCTAGACCAGGCCATGTAGACCTACTTACTCGATGTACGGATTCTAAGACAGGTCATATGGACCACTTTGCCCGATGTATGGATTTTGGACTAAGCCATATAGATCTGCTTGGCCGATGTACGAATTTCAGGACAGGTCATATGAACCACTTCGTCCAATGTATGGATTCCAGGCTTAAACCTTTCATCGGGATCAAGTTGTCCCCGAGAAGACCTTAGGCCAACGAGACTATATCGTCTTCAAGCTAAGGATATTTAATAGTCATAGAACTGTGCCGTTTTGAGGTCATATGGACCACGTTGTCCGAGGCCGACTACTTGTTTCAGTTTTCTTGCAGGAACCACAATACCCAGAGAAGACCTTATGCCAGTAAGGCTAAGTCGCCCTCATTATAAAGGGAAAACATCTGAGAAGATTATGTTATTCCCGATTCTACCTCTGTATTATATTGTATCATTCGAGACTTGAGATCATATGTTGTCTACAATTTGTGTTTATTGTATGTTCTTTATTTTTATGGTCAGATTATTTAACAGACCGACCCGTAAATGTTTTCCCCTACTTTAATGATTAATGAGAATGATATATTGATTTTGTGCTGATTATCTCTCTGTGGTAAATGTGGGCGCCATTTCAAATAATCACTGTCGATCATACGAGACGAGACGGCACATTTTTTATTTGTCTAAGTATTGCATATGGATATTTGGACCAAGGAGATTTTATCTATCCCTAGTATTCCGGTTGGATTGTCCGACGCAAAATGATATATTCTTATTTTTACCTAAGTGTTTTGTTCGGATACCTACACTGAGACGAATCTGTCTGATTCTGGTATGCTATCTGAATTATCCGACATGAAACGAGTTAACTTTGTAAGTTATTAGGATTTCTCTGAGTCGCTAGGTTGGATGTTCCCACCGAATCGAGCAACAGTTTATATGGCTGCATATCAATCCAAGATAGCTATTTTATTTAAGTTAAATTTTTCTAAGTCATGTGCTCGGGGTCTTTTTTTGAATATATTTAAGCTATATGTGTATATGTTAACCCGAGCATCATTCTTAATGAAACATTTTTTAAGTTATTCGGTCGGACATCCTCACCAAGATGATAAGCGTCTGAATATTCGTGCTAGGCCGAATATATGGCCTAAAGGATTTATCTAAGTTATATGCTCAGGAGATATTATCGAATATATATGGGTTACATATTTGTATCAACCCGAACATTATCTTTAATGGAATTTTTTCTAAGTTATTTAATCGGATATCTTTATCGAGCTGATCTGTCTTTACTTATTCATACTGAGCTGAGTGTATTACTTATTAGGATTTTTTAAAGTTATGCGCTCGGGACTTTTTATCGGATATGTTTACGCCATATGTTTATAAATCAGTCCGAGCATTATTGTAACGCCTGGTCCAAGTCTGTCAATAATATTGTCCGCTTTGGCTCAATCCTTGGGGCCTCATGGTTTTGTTCTTGGAATGGGTATCCGAGGACTTCCCAAGAGGTCACCCATCTTGGTACTGCTCTCCTCCAAGCACGCTTAACTGCATAGTTCTTAGAGTTAAACCACCACCCATCCCAAAAGGCCTTGTTTGGGTATCAGAGTGCACAGCGCAACTCAGACCCAACATAATATTGTCCGCTCTAGGTCGCTTACCCGCCTACCCTACAGGGCACTTGGGCGCCTCGGCGCCTAACCCGCATGGTTTTGTTCTCAGAATGGATCAACAGGAGAACTTCTCAAGAGGTCACCCATCTTGGTACTGCTCTCCTCCAAGTACGCTTAATAGCGTAGTACCTTAGAGTAAACTGCCACTCAGCCCAAGAGGCCTTGTTGACAATTTGGTTCCAACTTTACATATATATCCCAGTAACTTTCTCTCCCATTTCGATGTGGGATTCGGTTCATCCCTGTCATCCTAGAAGCTTGTCAGAAAATGCTCCTTGCTCAAGCTCCCTCGCCCCGATGCCACTTCCCGCCCTCATCAGATCGGGATGTTACAGGCACACCCGCTTCTGCCTGATTCATCCTCGAACCACCACCATCGTACTGAATGAGAGTTGGCTCTGATACCAATTGTAAATTGTAATGTATGGTCCAAGTCTGTCAACAATACCCAACCCTTGGGGCCTCACGATTTTGTTCTTGGAATGGGTATCCGAGGACTTCCCAAGAGGTCATCCATCTTGGTACTACTCTTCTCCAAGCACGTTTAACTGCATAGTACCTTGTAGTATACTGCCACCCATCCCAAGAGGCCTTGCTGACAATTTGGTTTCAACTCTACATATATAGCCCAGTAACTTTCTCTCCCATTCCGATGTGGGATTTGGTTCATCCCTGTCATCCTAGAAGCCTATCAGAAGTCACTCCTTACTCAGGCTCCCTCGCCCCGATGCCACTTTCCGCCCTCATCAGACCGGGATGTTACAATTGTCCTTGGTGAAAAATTTTCTAAGTCCTTTGTTTGGATATCTTCACCAAGTTAATAAAATATTTTGGATATTCATGCTGAGTTGAATATTTTATCCATGAAAATTTTCTACGTTAGGTGCTCGGAGAAATTTTGCAGATATTAAATTGATAAGAGTAAATATTAAACCGACCAGAACGGGATACGCAGAAGCTAAAACTTTATTGAAGTATTGAAATTGTTACAGAATATGCGACCCTACTGGGTTTTATTTACAACAGTGGGGTCTTGAGGAGCCGGGTCTGAGGCGGGATCCGACGGAGGCTGGCTAGATATGGCAGGAGGGTCTACAGGGGCTTCTTGAGGTGCATCACCCGAGGCAGGGGCTTCTTTTTCTGCTACAGTATCCCGAGCCCTGAAATCAAGTACTTCTCTCCCTAGTGCCTCGTATAGCCATCCGAGGTCGAGATCGGGGTATTTCTGGTGGAAGGTCTGACAGGTCAGGTCGATCGCCTGATTCATCGAAGCCTCCCCTTCCACCTTGGCAGCTTTTACTATGATCTGGAGTCTCTCGGGCTCCCCGACCAGCTTCTTCTTCAAGATCTCTACCTCAAATTGCTATAGTTCAATCCGAGACTTCAGGTTGGCATTCTCGAGATTGACCCCCGAGTGAGTAGATTCAGTCGAGGCTATTCGAAGCTCGAGTTGCTCCTTCTCTTTCTGTCAAGCAGCCTCCTTGGCCTCCCATTGAGTCCTCTTAGTGGCCAGCTGAGCCTCCGCCTTCTCTTGTTGCTTAAGGGCGAAGACGTTCTCCTTCTCAAGCTTTTTGATCTTGCTCGTCTCGTCCTTCCGAGCTCGATCTATTGCTTCATCTAGTAGCATGCCTGCAATTGAGAAGAATGTTAGTGACCCAAAACTCGCAAGTATGCAAAAAAAAATCTAAGTGTTACACTCACCTTCAGACCCCACTTGTATATGAAGTCCATGGCCTCAATATCCCCTGTTTTATCCAACTTGTCGGTGACGAGCGGGGACATGTGCCACCCGACATCATTTATCAAATTAAGCAGATGCACAAAATGCTTGTGCTTCCGTTCGAGGATGTCTCCTACCATCAGCTCAGTAATTTTGCTCGCCTCAAAGAAACCGCCTGCATCGGTTTTTAGGAGTCCCAACCCTCCGATTCTTATTTGTTTGGCTACGGAGGCAATCGAGGGATCGTCCTGGGGCTTCTTCTGCCCCTTATCCGATGGTGGCTTCTCTATTATAATACCTTTGCCCTTATCCAGGGCAACAATAGACACGAACTTGGAGTCCGAGTTTGAGGGCCCCTGACTCTTCCTTCTTACAATCATCTCTCCCCGACCCTGCTGCTTTCCATAAGAGGGAGTTTGCTTCGAGGCAGTACCGATGGAGGCCTCGACTAGTTTCTCTTGACCAGCTTGCTCAGAGAAGACAGAGCAGAGGGCTTCCCAGAAGACATAGTGGTTTCTGCAAAACAACAAATGGCGAGTCAGTAACATTCACAGTATAAACACATATATGCATTATGGAATCGGGCATTCAAGAAGGGGTTATACTCTGGATAAAATTTTTCTTGTTCAAATATACAAAGTCCCTACTCGAGCAGGTCTTTATTAAGCCCGAGGTGAGTAGAATCGTATCAGAAAGCAACAACTTTTGATCTGGGGATTGATCCTTAGCCTGTTTTATGATCTCTAGGCTATGGGAATTTAGCTCCGAGTCTCCCGACCAGAATAAGGGTTCTCTGAATTTGCTCGGTACTGGGAGGTACGATTCAGAGTTTCAGTTTTCTATACAAAGAACCATTTGCTCTTCTAATCTTTGTTGCTTATGGGGTTCCCCTTGATTGGGTTGGCCTTCCAAGGCCTCGCTTGAAGGTATACCCACCCAGGGTTCTTTCCGGGGTTCTTTTTGAGCACAAATATGTGCTCTATTTCCTCCATAAGAGGTGAGGAGTCGAATATCTACCACAGTATATATAGTCCCATTAGTATCCTCCAGCTGTTCAGATTCAACTGGTAGGGAGCTATCCTCATATGGGTCAGAAGCATGCAAAATTATGGTTACAAAGGCAACCTGACCCCCAAGTGAAACAACTCCTCATTGAAGGCCACCTCACCCTAGGGAGGAGTATTGGGCATCTCATTGGCCTCAGGGGCTCGGAGGTATATATCCTCAGGGATTTCAAACATGGCCATGTAGGCCTTTAGATCAGTCTCTAAGACTATAGAAGTGAACCAATCCTGCTTGTAGGGAGACCAAACCTCTGAAATGGGCTCGGAACTGGCCACTAACTCCAAGCCCGCTCCTAGATTGTCTCCCCCTTCAACAGCCTCGGGTTGGCTCGAAGAGCTAGAAACAGATGCCATTTTTGCTCATAAAAATAGGGGGTAAAGAGAAGTTAGGCGGCTGTTTAGGGATCTTAGACAACCCTATAAAACCTTTCTACTTGGTCTCTAGCAGACCCCCTACTCTACATTGTCCTATTTCATCTAAACAAGCATCCACAACGTTATTACAGAAAAATGCAACCGTAAAATAGAAGAAAAGTGAGAAGAAACATATCGAAGGTGATGTGCTGCGAACTTGTACAGAGAGAAGGAAGGCTGAAAGTGCTGAGAGCTACTGAGAATGTCTGAGAAGGAAGGAAGTGCTCAGAGTGCCTTTACTTGGGTGCTTTTGCTTGCGAGTGCAGATAGAAAGGGCGAAAAATATTCATCAGAGAAAGAAGGGGTATTTATAAGCAAACCAAAGAAACCTCGATCGTTGATTCTAATCCAATGGACAGGGGGATGCCACATCACCTGAATACAGAACATTAAGGGTCAGTTTCTTTTTAAAATTTAAATAAGGCGGGATCCACCCTGATGGATAATTATGACGGCCCGAATATCGCGGCCTTTCAGACTGATCTATCAATGGGGTGATGACACATGTAGTGACGGTTGTATTCCTGAAGAAGGTAACTGAAACATAACGACAGTCCATGACAGTCGAGGAGGAGTTAAACAGTTTTCAATTAAAGTCTCATTTAATTAAAAACTGGGGGCTTAGTGTTGGGGTATTCTGTCAAGGCCTAATCCACGGATCCAAGCCCATCTCCAAGCCCTGATCCAGGCCCATCAAATATACATATTACCCCTGAGTGGACCCTCTGATACAACGTCGTCTAGAGAAGCCAACTATATCACATGAGAGATAGCCAAATCGCCTCAGGCACTTTGTCCGAGGCTACCGATCAGAGGGTCTCCTTTGAGTTATTCATGTTTAACTTGCACTCGGGTTCGGGACCAGCAACAACAAGCGGGCTCGAGGGGCTGGACTGATATGTTCTTTTCAAGAGAGCAAGGACTCGCTAGCACTCGGGGTATACCGATTTCCACAACATTATATTCTGTGTTCATCATAGCCATAGCCCGCTGTATAAGGGCCTCCCGAGAATCAAGGGATTTCATTCTCGGGAGAACTGAAAGTTTTACTCAGAGGAACTTACACTCGGGGGCTCGGGGATGACGTGGCGAGGAACAGTATCACAGTTTTTCACATCCCCTGACTTTTGCAGCAGGTTGTCCTGGGCACGTCAGTCATGCAGCAACACATATCCAAAGGTACGAACTCCTAGACTTCTAATATACAACATTAAGAAATCAAGGGAGGTACATTCTCTCTCACATTCTAACTCATTTTTCGAGAGATTGACACACACTTCTGGGTGACATTCTGTTTCGTTTTTTCATGAATAGAACATTCTATACTTTGATATTCACATGTACACTTCTCTCACACACTAAGTAAAACCCTCTCTAACTTAAGCATCGAAGGGTTTTCGTCGAAAAATCGGCTTTACCCCTGAGGTGTTCAGTATTTTACAGTTTTAGGTCAAGGATCGAAAAGAAAAGACCAACTGATACTCGAGGTTGAGGACGACACCAACTTCTTGCATCAACAGTTAGAATTTTGAGTATAAACATCGATAATTAAAATTTTAAAAATATTTTTTTGATGAATTTTGCTAACGAATTAACATTTGTTAAGATTTTTATATTTGGTAAATTTAAATTATATTTTTTAATATATTAAAATTCATCATTAGTTAATATATTAAATATAAAAAATTATTATAAATAATAAATATAAAAAAATTTTAATAACTGTTTAAGGGTACTAGTTAACAAAATATTTTTTTGACTTCTAAATTCAAATTATAAAGGTGTATTTTTTCATTCTCTTGTTTAAATTATTACACTTAATGAGCAACTAATTTATTGTTTCATTAAAACTTCAAATATATATATATATATATATATATGTATTTTCTATTATTTATTATATCTGATTTCTGATATTTTTATAGTTTTATATAAATGTACATATATACAAATGTGTTTTTAAAATAATTATTTTTTGAGAAAACTGATTATCAATTTTACAAATAATATATACTTATTATATGAGAAACACTTCGTTATGCTAAAAGTGGCTAAAAAAAATTATGATTTGACATCACAATTTTAGCATTTAAAAATAGGTTTAAACTTTATAAATCCTGCAATTAATTATAACTTTTGACACCATTAAAAATGTATAATCATTATAGTTTTTATTCACTTACTAGATTTATCTCAAAGACTTATCCGTTTTACAGTCTTATAAGTTATCCAGATTTTCTAACAGATTTTTAGAAGATGACCAAATTGAAACGGATATTCATATACAGTCATTATACTTGGGTTCATTCATCTATATCTATTTTGTATTGAGCTTGGCAGTCTTATTATGTATTCCTGAGCTCTGGTTTATATGTAAACTTGTATATATTTATTCTTAATTTTTGTATATGTATATTTTTGGCATTAGGTCTCACTCTTCAGTACTAAGACTTATAGTCTATATGTGTCATGATAATGTTATTCAATAAATTTAAGTTTTGCATGTATGTGTAATATGTGTATAATAAGTTATACTACATGTTTGTATGAAATTGAGGGAGATAGAGTTAGTCCTATTCTCTACAAGTAGCACTCTAATGATCCTGGGTGTTACATTAGAGTAAAATTATAATTTTTTACTATAATTTTATTAAATTAATTTTTATTATTTCATATAGGGAGGGAGCGAGCAACAGATTCTCATATTAACCATGTCGTATAATTTTCAAAGAATTTGGTCATATAACATCCTTTGTTCGTAATGCACATTCATTTAATATAGATATATTTTATACAATATTTAAGATAATCTTTATATTTAAAGTAATAAAAAATGATCATATTATCTTTGAGTTTTAGACAAAGAGCTCACAATTTTCATAGTAAATAAGTCTTTATTACGAATTTATATAAAAATAAATAATGACTAATGTTAGTAGCAGTAAAAATTTGGTTAGAGTGTCGTTTTATGATGTCAAATAAAAATATAATACATTTTAAATAAATCTTATTTTTTAATAATTATATTATGTATTGAAGATACTAATTTAGCACCCGTTGGGTGTAACATGATGGTTTTATTTGGGAGGATATTTGTGTTGATCCCGAGTTCTAATCTCTAGGAGTGCATTCAAGTGTAAGAGTCTAGTACAGTTTTGATTTTATCTGGTCATTTGATACCGTCTGTCAGGGGATCGAGTTAGGCGCCTATTTAGTTAAGGGCTTGGGTTCCGTCTCGATGACACTGCTCAAAGGTAATAGAGGGCCTAGATCCCCCTAATGAAATCTCCTGGAGCATTGGTTGGCTATCGGAGTTTTGGGGGTTAAAAAAAAAAATACTAATTTAACAAAATTATTAATCAAGTTAAATTGACAATTCATAGTAATGCCATTGCTTAACATGATTTTGTACATTTAATTTTTTTTAAAAATATTCATAATATTGTACCAACTCAAATGTTAATTAATTTTATTTTAAATATGATGAATAATACTTTTTAAAAGATAACAAATCTAATTAAATATTTTTAAAATATAAAATAAACTTATTAAATCATAAATAAATTAACACAATATGATTACTAAAATAATTAATCAGTTATAAACAAATTTAGGAAGATCAAGTTCTATCCTCGTTACTTGTTTAATAATCTTGTCGTTCAACTTAAACTCAGTAATTTTATGCATATTGTCATCAGTAAATATTAGTGAGTTATTTGTTAAAATAAAAATTATTAATAACCTATTTGTTAAAATTATTAACAAAAAATTTTATTTATGGTCTTACCAAATTTAATGCACTAATTATTTTTATAAAAATGGACTAATAATAATCTTACTTGAGGCGCCCAATTTCACCGGGTTACACCTCTTGGGGATTATATATACGCGTCTCTTTGATTAAGATTAAGTGTCGTGGGATCTACAGTCACATATTTTTTAAGATAAGTGTCTTGTCTCATGTGTTCAACTGGACGCGACAATAATAATTGAGTATGTGAGTTTCCTCGTCATCTAAGAAAAAAAAATAATATAACTCTAGGGATCCAGATGTTATTATTTTTTCTTAATTCTTTTTAAAATTATATACATTTATAATTTTTTTTATTCGGTAATTTTTTATGGGACAAGCTCCTTACCAGTGTTCACTCATTCGTTAAACAACACGTGGCTTGTGATTGAAGAATTGGCAAGAGGAGGACCCAGATTGTACATCGATTCAATAAATATTTAAAATTATTTTTAAAATTATAATCAAACAAATTAATTTAAAGTTTAGACGTAAGCATTAAGTTAAAAATTTTAATTTGGATATCATTATTAAAGTTTTTAGAGTTAAATTGAAAATTAAATACTATAAAGTATCATAATAATTGAAACTGAATTTTATTCGAACTTCAAATATTGGTCTTTGAGATTTGCCAAAATAATAAACTAATCACTGAATTGAATTATTTTTTTTTTTTCAAAATAAATTGATTCTTATAAAGACTGATTCGTAAAAATTTATCAAACTATGCTCTTAAATTTATTTTTGGCAAATCTCAGGGACTAATAATTTCAAATATTTCATTTTATCTTAACATGTTTGTTATATTCCAAATTTGTCTAATTTGCCGAATCAATGGATACTCTTTCATAACGTTTTCTACTTTTAAATTATTACCTTTTTAAATTCTGTTAATTTAAACATTGTTGGAGATCTCTTTAACGGCTAAAGTTTTTTTATTTTTATTTTGTAATATATGACTCAATATTTCACTCATCTATTACAAATTTATATAAATATTATTATACCACTGTCCAATTATAATTTTATATAATTAAAATATTTAATAATTAATAATATAATATCTTTTGTAAGGTTACAAATCTATAACTACAAACTCTCTATATAAATTAATATAATAATATTATTATTTTATTATCACATATTTTATATAATTTATTTTTATATTGTGAATTTTTACTCTTTGTAATAAAAGTATAAGACATGTGACACTTTCATATCAGTTTATGGTTTATATATAGATTTTATACTTCTAACACTACTCTATATTTAATATATGATATCACATTATCAAAATTTAATATTAATTAATATTAAATAATGGGTTATTAATAAGTATTTAGATTTATTAAATATAATATTTAGTAATTGTAAGTGTAACGCTTAATGTGAATAGTCACACAAATTTTAACTCACAAATAATAATAACAATAGTAAGTTGTGTATCTTCAAAATAAATAAATAATAAGTTGTAGAACTTCTAAATAAATGATTTTGAATCTAATTTTGTATATGATTCAAATTCTTACCCTAAAAGACGACAAAGTGTAGTATCAATACTTTAATTTTTGGCAAAACAATTCGCTATGACTAATTTATTATAAAGTTGAGATTTTTATAGATTATAAAATAATTATTTTTACTATATTTAAAATAATCAGCTAAAAGAATTTGTTAGTTTTATTTTTAAAAGAATTATAAATTTTTAAAGCAACTTATATTTGTTTGATATGGCTTAGATAAAAGATTTTGAAAAAATAAAATAAAATGCTCTAAATTGCTAATGTATTAAAAAAATTGAAACATGTCACATAAAAATTAAAATCAATATTAAAATTTATAAATAAAAATTAAGGGGAAAAATCCAAATATCTCCTAACGTTTGTACAAAAGAGAAACACCTCCTCTTTTAAATTTATTTTAATCTCAGCCGTTCATTTTCTGTAATCGATGAGCTTGATCAACTTTAATTTAAAGGAGGGGGGTGTTCCTCTTTTACACAAATGTTAGGAGATTATTTGGATTTCTCCCTAAAAATTAAATACAAACTTAGTTATTGAATTGGAAGATGATATAACATCACATTCATATATACCATACCACACATCATCCCAATTCAAATAGATAAATAACTGGGTACTTAAGAATTGGGATGATTTTACCAGTTCTAAGTCAGCTTATAATTTTACCAGTTCACCTCTACCAGTCAATGAAAGGAGCATACATTTTTTTTTAATTAATTAATTGGAATATAATATTGTTGCTGTTATACATTTTAAAATAGAATATTTTTTTAGTACTGACTAGTGTAAACAAATCCATTTGATTTTATTTTTTTTTTAATTTTTAAAAATTGGTGGATAGACTTAGAGTATGATTGCTTTTCATGTTTTGTTTCTTTGTTTAAAGAGAAAGAATTTATTATTCCATATCCTTTCAATTTGTCATCAAGTAGTTATCAAATTAATTTAACCTAACCAAATACAAAGTCGTTGCCATACTTATTCCACATCACAATCTTCTTTGAAAATTTTGCATCAAAGTCCCTAATTTTTTTAACGTGTGGCACTTATCGAGACATTATTTAGAAAAAAAACCTACTTAAGTCCTTGATTTTTTTATTGTGACAATTAGGCCCTTACGTTAACTTTTAACTCAATTACTATTACACTCTTGCTAAGTAAACAAACTTCTCGTATAAATTAACGGGATAGTAAATTTTCACAATGGTAAAAGAAAAGCTTCATAAAGTAATAAAGAGAATTTCTCTTACTTACGAGAGAGGATAACTACACTCAATGATATAATGATTTGATTTTGGACGGAGAGTGATCTTAGGATAAAAATAATTAAGTAAATAATAATTTTTAATAGATTTGTAAAAGTAGTTAAGGGATAGGAATTAACTGACTTTTATATTAAAATAAGAAAAAAAATTCTTAATATATATATATACATGCACGATATTAAAATTAATATATTAACAAGATATTTTGAAATGTATTTGAATATATTTTCAACAACAAAACAAGAGAATTAATTAATGCCAACCAGAAGAATTGCTGCCACTAAGGTAGTTTGCATTTTAATACAAGATAATAATAAGCAGCTAGAGGCTTATCTCCATGAGATACTAAATGGTAAGTATCTTGATTGGTTCGAACCGGGCCAAGAGAGGACAATGATCTTTTGCTGGTCATGGACATTAAATGCTCTTTTCCTCTTATTCATTGGTTTCAGGTATCCCACAAAAATACCTCTAGATAGAGCACCGGTGATTTCGTATCTAATCAAAATCTTGACTAATTGATTGAAGTGGGGGTCTTCCTTCGCCTATCGCATGGATCACTCTCCGTCCAGAACCAAGGAGGCATTCTGGTGGCAGTGCGCGTGTAGGAAGGTCGATCATTACATAAGCTAAAAGACTACGACTACAAACCAAGCCAGAAGCAACTCGGTTCTATTCTCATTGGGATTGGATATAGATTGTGTAGTACAAAATTTTTTTTTAAAAAATATAATCAGAAATATATATTTTTCATAATAAGATATAAAATCTAAGAAGCAGGTTGCTTGTTTCCACTCATTGAAGATTCTATCTACAAAAATGGGGAATACTAAGGCTGCTTTCACCAACCCCATCTACGAGAAGGCCAGGTCATATTTCTTTTCCTCTGCTATACGGTTCGGTTCGCCTTAAGGACGGACAAAGGGAGGAGCAGTTATTTGTGTAATGACGGTCTTTCCTGGTCGTTATTCCTGTCGGGCACACTCTTTTCTTTGTCTAATGCCACGTTTCCAAACAAACTGACTTCTGACAGGGTTGTAAGGTTGGACCAGTAACGAAGAATGGATCTATATGTGTGTACGGAAGTTGCTGGCCTCTCAAATGTTCGAGAGCAATGCAGTGGTGGTTGGTTCTGATTCGACAAGGGTACAATGCCCAGTCGAAGGTCCAGTATACAATCGGTAGCCGGCGTGCTCGTTTTGGATTCTGAGCGAGAACGATAAATAAATAGGCGATGCACCATCCTTGCTGCTACGTACGTTGACCTTGACTTGACGCATTCATCCAACTCAAAATTTTTATTTCAGTTTCAATTATAATAAGAATAATAGAAATATACACTTATTAAGTTTAATTAAATGTATATTTAACTAAATTTTATAGTTTATATGTTATTTTCGGTTATAATAAATAATAACCAGATGCTAAGTGGGCCTGTGAAATTAAACCATCGCATGAGATAAGATTGTGACTTGTGAATGATTCTTTTATTCAATTGATTTTGCATTATTGCTTATTGGAGGTGGTCAAGTTCTTTTATAAAAGGAATTAATTGGTTGTACACATCTCTTAAAAATGCAAAACAAACTCAACCACACAACTACCAAATGCAAAGACTCCATTTTCTTTCCTTTTCATTTTAAAAAATTTTCCGAAACGCCACACGTATTGTATATATGATTGACACTAGATCATACGTAGTTGAATCAATAATTTCATCAAAAAATATAGTATTTAAGTTTAACTACTACAATTCTAATTTAGACCCTCAAGTTTTAATAAATCTCACTTAGTGGTTAATATATTCTATATTATTGTTTTTAATCTATATGTTTGAGTAACTTTCATTTTAGTCCATTAATTGGATTTCATTAAAATAGAATTATTCTTTAACTTCATAATTTTATTTAGATAATGAATATGTAAAAATAAACAGATAAATGCTCTTGTATATACAAATTTGATTCTTTTAAACCTACAACTATATACACAAATTTGATTTGGACGTATAAAATAATTTTGGAGTTGACATGAGTTTTAAAGGAAAAAAAAAATTTAATTTGCATATAATATTGTTGCTCAATTTGATTTCAAAGTCCAACTTCCATAAACAACAGTAATGGAGAGTGAAGGAAGCTAAAAATAAATAACGGATATAGTGATGTAACTTGTCAAATGTTTGAAAAAAATTAATATTTTATTAGACATATTTATTAAAATTTAATTAACACAAAAAACAAACAAAAAACTTTGAATTAAAATATTTGTATGGATAAAACTTAATTAAGTATAGCCATTTGAAGTAATGGTTACTTTTTTATTTTATATTTAAGAAAGTAAGAGATGATAAAAGAGTAAAAGAAAAATATATATTTTAATTAACATTATTAAAAAACTCTTCGATATGTTAAATAACACAAAATATAAGATCAATATGTGTTAATATATATATATATATAATTAACAAAATTCAATCAAAAAATTAAAGTAAAATTGACCAAAATATTAAGGACTAAAATGAATGATGCAAATAATATTAGAGAGGTTTATAAAAATATGAAAAAATATTAACTAAAATGATATTACTTCCACCTTAGGGAATAACTTGACAAGGGTCAATCTAAATTTGCTAGAAATTTAAAAAATATATGCTTTATTGTATGAATAATAGAAAATTAGTATGGTCTTCTAAGGGTGTGCTGTGCCTTATGGTTTATCAACAATTTTATTTAGTTATTCAACGTGGGTTTGAAATCGAGGTTGAGGGTGGGGTGGAAGAGACAATAAGAAAAATTATTTTAGAAGCTTAGTTTAGAAAGCTAAAGGCCCATTTGGCTTGCAGTTCTTGTTCAATGCGTCCGTCTAAGATATAATTCAAAAGGATAAAAATTCCTTTGAGTTTGGCTTGCGGCTTGCCTCCTAATCCAGGAGTTGGGTAATAAAATCAGTTAATAATTCAAACTGCAGTTCATGTTTTCATTATTAGTTTCATTACAGGAAGCTGCAGCCTTGCGTTACATCTTAAATTCAAGACATCAGGTTTTGGAGAGAGTTTAAAGCATCGAATTTAAATTATGGTAACTATGATAACGAACTAATTAATCATACTCAGAATTCAGTTTCTAATTTACTAAACATATAACCTATCTATAAATTAATGCTTAGTTAGATGTGTTTCCAGCGGTTTTTCCGGCAACCACGGCTTCAGTAGCGGAGGAGGAGGAAGAACCATTAACGGCAGCTCTTGAATCAATCTCCTTAGTTTTCACTTCCTCTCTAAATTTTTTGTAAATATCACCCTTGTAAAATTTTTTGGTTCTGAACACCAAAAGCATTGAAACAAGGCATCCAAATAATGTTACCACAGTCATTATTATAAAAGCCAGTTTGTAGCATTGAACTCCATTGCATTTCAGGTCTTCTCCTGGTTTTCTTCTTCGACCCAAAGTTTCTATTTGCTTCAAAGCTTCTTTATCATATAAATGGCCGGCAACTTTCACATTCAGAATATACGAACCAACTGGGCTAGCAAAAGCTCCGAAGTTGTACAAGGTTGAGTAATATTTGAGGCCAAATATTTCTGATATGATAGCAAACAGTAATGGCCATTGAGCTCCGAAGCAGAAGCCGATGATAACGGAAGCGACGTAAAGAGAATTCGGCACTCCGAAGGCGATCAATAGATGGCCAACACAAGAGAACAGAAGCACAAAAGTGAGAAGTAGAGGACGTGGGGTTTTGTACTTTCTTAACAGAAATTCGGAAGAGTAACCAGAGACAGCCCGTCCGAGATAATTCCATATGCTTACTAGGGACACAAATGTAGTGATGGTGTGAGATGGATAGCCTAATGAGCTGCCGATTTGACCCAAATTATCGATAGCTGTTAATGTTCCACCGACTCCACAGGTTGTTGCGACGAAAAGGATTAGCATATCAATGCTGAAGAGTGCTTGCAAGATTGTGTAGTCTTCACCTCTGCTCGGAGGCCTGAAAATGTTCTCTGTACAAGAAACATGCTTCTCTGAGTTTGCCGGGGCTTCGTTGGATTGTGGAAGCTCTGGTTCTGGAGAGGCTGTTTCAGTAACTACTTCCAGCTGAGAAAGCTCATTTAAGGCTTCTCTCTTGCTTTTCCGGAGAATTAATTCTTCCTTGATAACGATAACTATCGGAGAAAAGAGTAGCATCAGTACAAGTACAGAACTCCCACCATATTCAATTCTGGTGAAAGTGACTCTGTTCTGAAAGATAATGATAACCATGAGAAACCCTGCAAGGACCAAAGAGATATAGAGCATTTTAAGGAAGATTTTGTTCTCATTTGCCTGTCGAACCACCTTTATAATCCTCATTGTTCGAAGGAAAACAAAGGAAACAGCAGCAGGAAGCCAAGCAATCAACAAAATAAGAGCCTTTGAATTATCGCCGTAGAAAGCATGGTACAATTGAGTCAAAATAGCTCCGCTAAGACCAACAAAACCCTTCAACAAACCTAAAACACTGCCTCTGCTTTCTGGGAAATTCTTAACACAAGTAACCAAAGCTCCAGTATTAGCAAAAGATTGCGAATTTGCTCCGATACAAATATAAACACACATTTGCCATACCGGAGGCTTGGCAATCCGCCCAGTTACAGCGAGCCATATCATGAAATAGCCAAAGAAATTCATGACTGCTCCGATAAATAGCACCACCCATGGTGGAGTAACTTCATTGATGAGGCCTGATAACACCCCAACATTTCCCCCAACATCTTTGGAGAAAGATAGCAGATTGAGAGTGCTTTGATCATACCCTAATGATGTTTTGACATCAGTAGAGTATAGACTAAACATGTATGTAGCACCAGCGACCGCCATAATTAGAGATGAGGCTAACACCATGAACCAACGTGAGACGAGCACATGGAACACGAAACCGTTCATATCTTTGAAAACACCGCACCAACCACCTCTACTGGAATCAGCTACCACCATTTTTTTCTTCTTTCTTAATTGGACTGTCTTGCAATGTTAGTGATGATAAGGGAGATGAGGTTAAATGTATATATAGATAGAATTGTACGGGAGTTTCACACTGAGTTGATGATTGAGAAGTGCTTTTTGTAGTGGACGGCAGGCAAACGAATCCATGTCAATTCTGTTCTGAAACACATGGTCAATTATACAATGTAGAATAATTAATTTTGTATATATCCCTTTGACCTTTGACTATAATGAAAATTTGTCATTTTCTTTTTCTGGGCGTTGGTTGTCTCTCAAGGCTAAATTTTTAAAATTATTTTTTTATTTTTATAAATAAAGATTAGCAAAATAATTGTTTGGGGACTTATTTTATAATCTACAGTGAATATATTTATTTTTGTACTCAGTAAAATCACAAACTCAATTCAACTCGCATATCCATTCCACTTATTTCAATTTTACCCCAATAGTTTCTACCAAAGGGTTGCGATATTTTTTTTTATTATAATTATGTTTTAATTTTTGTTATTATATTCTATAAATTTTATATAAGTTAAAAGTTATGATAAAAGGGTTAATAATTATAAAAAAGAATTAAAAATTATAATTAAAATTTTTTAGAAATATATAGAAATGAACGTTAACATGACCTTCCTTTTAATAATTAACTGTATATTTATTAGAGCTGTTGGTCGTTCCATACCATATGCAGAAGATTTTAGTAAGATAGTTACAGTTCCGTTCCCATTTTTATGGTCACAGTAGAATGGAATTATTTTTGTCATATTAGGAATAACTTTGACCATATCTTTGATAATTACTGCATTAAAATAGAAAAATATCATTAATTAAATAGTTAATTAAAAGATTAAAAATGTTAAGTAATTTAAAATAATATTAAAAAAATATAAATTTTAATTTTTTTAAATTGACTTAATAATATTATATAATTGCTCATATAATTTATTTTTTTCAGTCCCATTAATTCTTATTTATTCTTGTAAAAATATAAAACATACAAAAAATATATAAAACCGACATATTAATTTGAAAATAGAGCTTGTATGGTACTTATTAATTATAATAATATTAGGATACAAATTTTTTTATAAAGTTTTTATATAAATTAACGTGACATTATTATATAATTATCACATATTTTATATAATTTATTTTTTTATTCTTATAAATTTTATTTACTCTAATAATTATATATAATATGTGACAATTATACGCCACATAAGTTTGAGCAAAAAATTTATATTTTAAAAATTCTTTTAGTAAAATATTTCTAGAGTCAATTTAATTAAAATCTTTATTTAAAATTCTATTTTAAATCTAACACTTATGTCTCTGATTTCCTTTCCTTCCAAAAAAAAATCTCAAATTTCCTGTAAAAGACATAAATTGGGATATCAAAATCAACCCTATACCAATTTCAATTCAAATTCCTCTCTTTTGAGAATCAAATCTCTCCAAGTGTTTAATTTATTTTAATTATTCATCTAGATAATTGACATCACTTAGTTATCTGATGTCTGATCATCACTAACTGCGTCATTGCGGCAGGCATGAGATACAATGAACACAGTGTATTTCCAACAAAATGACATGCCCAATCGGCCCACTTATAACAATATACACGTGAACCCACTTGAGCACAAGCTTCTAGGAGTCCACCGAAGTCAAAAGAAAAATCTCACGTCATGACCAACCAAAAGCTAACGTGATGCTGGTGCATTCAATTAGCAAGAGGCCAGAGGGTGCCATTTTAATTTAATGGTACAATCAAAGTAGTAAAAGTGTAATTTTCTTTTTTATACCTAAATTTTTTTAATCTATTTAATTAAAAACAAACACATATCAGTCATCTTATTTAAAAATAATAATTTAAATAAAATCTATAATCTAATTTTTTAAATATTTTAATAAATTTTTTTAAATAATTTTAATTTAAAATAAATATTAAACAATCATCACGTTAAATTTTTATTATTAATTCGTCTCACTTCTTTTGAATTTATAGAAATAGACTCTATTTCTGTCCTCTCAAATCCAATTATTCGGTTAGATATATCACGTCAAATGATACGTCAGCCGCATGTAAGTATTTCTTATAAATACATGTTAAGTATCAAAAAGCAACAGAGTTGTTGTAGTAATGGTTGAATGAAATCTAAAATTTAAAATATTAGTTAAAAAAATAAGAAAAATTTATTAAAAATTAGTGTTATTAAATATTTTTAATAATTTAATTTCAAAATTAAGTGAAAACTAATTATATTAAGTATGCAATAAGAGTTTATTTAATATTATAATACTTATAGTGTCTTATACTATAATTTAAAAGAAATGATAAAAAAAACATACTTAATAACATTAATTTTAGATGAGATTCATAAATATTTATATTAATATTTGATATTTAAAATTTTTATCTTATTATAATTATAATTTAACATATATAGTAATTATAACTATAACATCCAAACAGTGTCATTTAGTAGTTCTATATTTAAATTTAAGGAAGAGAATTACATTCTTTGTAATAGGACGAGATTATCAAGGGATTTTAGTTTATTTTTGCACCGTAATATTAGGTGATCTCTGAACACATTAGACGATTATATTTAACTGAATGCCATAATTTGAGTATCATAATAATTGATGTTTCCCATTATATATAAAAAAAATCTTTAAAATTATCATACAATATTAAATAAAAATTGAAACATGTTTTAATTTACAAGCCCGTACTTAAACATGAGAAGACATTAAAATATTTAAAGGAAATTTTTTATTTAATCTATTTTCATTTTATTTACTTTTTGTCTGAAATTTAAATGGGCTAAGTTTGATTCTGTATATGAATAATCTTATTATGATGCATAATTCCAATTTAATCTTTTAGATATTATTTAATTAAATTTTAACCCAATTATAAATTAAAACAGGCCTATTTATGAGCATACTTATTTTTAGTCTATATCTTAAATGTCTAACTTTTTTTCACTCACACACTGTGATTCAATATTTTTATCTCAAACTTGCTTTTGCTTAGACAGTTCATGCCAGCAAATTGACCATATATTAAGAAAATTTGCATACGACAGTTTTATTTTTATATATTAAAAAAAAAACTTATAAAGAGGTCGCTTAAAGATATCAACCCAAAAATTAAAATAACCTAAATCTTTTATTTCAATGAAAATTAAATAAAATAATTAAATTTTATAATGTTAACTTAATAATTTATTAAAAATGAAAATATGTATCTTAATTTTCTTGATAACAACATATATTTACTCTTTCTCCAAAAACAAACATATATTTACTCACTTTTTCTTTTCTTTTTTTTTTTTTTTTTTTTGTAACCCGGAACC
>JAVXUL010000005.1:2731942-2749840 GCA_035590515.1 Trichilia minutiflora | reverse complement strand
ATTATCGGATTGACTTGGATTGCATAAAATTCAAACCGCAATGTTTGGATCGGTTTGAAATTTCACCTCAAACCGATTCAAACCGCAAACGCCCACCCCTACTCAACAATTTATACCATCATATGTTGAGAAGAGTTGTTCAAACCATGAGGGAGAGAGAGATATTTTGTTTTTTAATTTTATACTTATCCTTATCTAAAAATGAAAAATGAATGATGTATATATTTTTTTTCTTGATTTTGTAATTAATTAATTTAATATTTATTGAATAAATATTAATTATTTAATAATCAAATATAATATTTATTCAAAATATCAATTACTCAACCACTATCCAAATTATGGATAAATTTTTTTTAAAGACAATTTCTTAAAATTAACCTTTAATAATATTTTCTAAATTAAACTCTTTAATTTAAATTTAATCATTTGATTTTAAAATCATATTTTTAACTCTTTTAATAATCTATATTATCAACATACCATGTAACTTACATTAAATTACATAAATATATATACACATACTACTCTTTACTATTTCAAAGAATTGTCATAATATATATATATTATTTGACCTATATGATCCCGAAAGAAGCTAGCCCTCTACGGATAAGATATTTTTTCTCTCCCAACCGTTTTTTAATATATAAAGTTATTAGTGTGACCATATTTAAGTAATATGACTTTTAGTTTTATCTGTACTAACATCATCTTATAATATTTATTAGAGATATTTAATATGTCTACTCTATGATATTATTGTTCATTTAATATCATTTATGTAGAAAATAATTTTAATAATATCATTTAATAATTAAATGAATTTTCTAGATTGTTGGGATTGATGCCTTGCATCCGTCCCACATTGACTAATTAAATTTATTACTCCCCTCTTTTAAACTATAAATTAGAAGGGTATAATGGGTTTTAAGGAATGTGAAATAACTGAAAGTATTTGGGCTTTGGGTATTTTGTAAAATTAGGCCTATAAGTCATTTGGGTCCTTAAAGTTAATTCGGGTCCTTTTAGTTTAAAATTTTGTACTCTCTTTTATTTGTAAGTTTAGGAGTACTCTCCTAAAATTTATATTCTCTTATTTTGAAGATAATAAAATATTTTGCTTGCCTTCACCTGTGAATGTAGTTCACATTGATCGAACCACGTACATATTGGTGTCTTATTATTTTTATTTTGTTATTTAGTTGTTTAAAATCTCTTTTGTTAATTTATTGGGAATATTTTCCTAACAAATTGGTATCAGAGTCTCTTTCGAGATTTTGACAACGATGACGATAACAAATATCCATATTGAAAAGTTTGATCGGAGTGTCAATTTTGAAATGTAGCAGCTCAAGATGGAGGCTATCCTAATCCAGGATAGAGTTGAGTTAGCTCTTCAAGGAAAGGAGAAAAAGCCTGAGAGTTTGGTTGATGAAGATTTTTCTGCTATGGATAAAAAGACGAGATCGTGTATTATCTTAAATCTCTCTGATGAAATTCTCCGGGAAGTCGCCACTGAGACAATTACGAAAGATATGTAGGAGAAGGTGAAACCTTTGTATATGAAGAAATCAGTGGAGTATTTGAAGCAATCCTTGTATATGCTTCAGATGACAGAAGGTACATCTATACTCTCACATCTTGATAAATTTGATTCTATTGTTATTGTGAGCCCTGTGTCTCTAACATAAGGGTATAATGATAATTTTTTACTTTTTTTGTTCATACATTTATATCCATCCTGTACACTGTGTGCATATGGGTGTGATTCCATAATTTAGTTTGAGAATTTGATTGGTTAAGATAGAATTTAGGGATCGTAAATACAGGGACCTCAATATAATTAAAAGTATATTTTATTTTGAGTGGGATCCCAATGATATTTTCTAAATTTAGAGGATTGAAATGAGATTTTTTATTTTGAAGGGTTCGATCGATCGAATAGGGTGATTCGTTCGACCGAAACATTGGTTCGTTCTATCGAATTAAATCTCGTTCGATCAGATAAATGGAAGTTCTCTGACTTCTGAAGACGTCAAAGGATTTGTTCGAACGAAATTTGATTTGTTCAATCGAAGAAGATGATTCGTTTGATCGAATCGACACGAAATAATCGAAATTGCCCTCTTCTAGAAGCTTCTCCTTAAAAAAACTTAAGGGCAAAATGATAATTTTATCCTTTTTCTATAAATAGGGGTGAGGGGGTTAAAATTTTATCTTTTCTCTCATTTCTCCCTCTCTTCTTCTTTCTCCCGCTCTTCTTCTTTGATCCGAGAACGAATCAGAGAAGAGTGATTTGATTTAAGATAAAAAATTTAAGGTAAAAAGAAGCTCTTGTGTAAAATAAGAGTTTAAAAATTTAAGATAAATCTGTTTGATAAATAATTCATTGAAAGTTTTTTTTATTATTATTAGAATTTTGAAAGATAAAAAAAATAGATAGAAGAGTGATTTGATTATTAATATTTGTTTTATTAAGGATAATAATAGAAAAAAAAATTTTAAAGGATAAAAGCGATCTAAAAAATTTATAATATCCTAAAAAATTGGTGTCTAAAAAATAAGATAAGTAAAAGCTCATTTTTATAATTTTTTTTGTAAAGTTTATTTGTATATATATACACATTAAAAAAAATACTTATTTTTTGTAAAGCTTATCAAAATTGATGTTTGACTAAACTTCTTCTTATAAGAAAAAGATAAGCCAGAAAAAAATCCAGTCAAATAGGTACTATATATAGACATTAGGTCTAGAAATAATAAGATAGTTTATTAAATACACACACAAAAAAAAATAGGTCCTAAAAAAACAAAATTATAAACTATTATAACAGGTTCGAAATCGAAACAAGGAGCTCAATGCCTATTTTGTTTTGGAACTAGTCAGGCATCGGTTGAGTGAGGAATAGCATTGGTCTTGTTCTAGAGGCGAGTCCGGTGCCGATTAAGGAAGGAATGGTGTCGGTCTTTTTTTGCTTCTCTTAGATGCATTTCTGCTCTAGTCTAGTATCGGTCCTAGGCAAGTCGGCCGTCGATCTTCCTTTGATTTCATAGTGCAGCTCTGCGTCAATTATAAAGTGTCATCGATTTAATTAAGAAGAACAGATTATATTCAATTTCATTCATAGGAATTAATGGGCAAAAATTGCTATTAAAGTAGAATTAATTAAATTTCTTTAAAACTATTGCTAATTTGCTATCACTAATAATACTTGATTGAAAAATTAAGTCTCAATTAATTCCAACATCGAGTATAGTTTAGAAAAATAATAATAAGTTTATAAATTTTATCTATATAATATGATGTTAAAATTATGTTGCTGTTACTTCTCTTATATAAATTATTTATTTTTATTTTTGTAAGAATATTGTTGAACATGTGATTCATTAAACAAAACAAATAGAGGGTACAAGAGTCATTTCATGGGTGTAGAGAGCTCTTGGTCATTCTTGAAGAATTGAAAGATGCCAGTTGGAGTCGGTTTTTAGTTTTTTAGTTAATGACAGTTGCTGGAAAAATTATAAATACAGAGGAGCTGGTGAGATACACACACGGGGAATATTTTCTGTACTTGAACAAGATTTGCTTTCAATAAATCTTGGTTATCCTCTTGAATTATTCTCTTATTTTTCTTTGTCATTGATGATTCTTGGTTTTTTTAATCTTCTTCTTCATCTGATTTTCTTGTTGGTAGATGTGCTATGTGTTTGCTGGAAAGTTCACAACATTTTTTGTGTTGTATGTGTTAACATTGGAGCAATTCTTTCTGCATATACGTGAGATCTTGGGGTGTTTCTTGTTCAAATTTTAACAAATATAAAATATATGATAATAATATAATTATCATATCAATTTGTATATATAGCAATGTTTAATTTACAAGTATAATTAATTGTTTCATATTTTGTAACTTGTGAATTTTCCATTAGTTTAAAGTATAATGTTGTAAACAAATATTTATACTAATTTTTATATGGAACTCATTAATTTTTTAATTAAATATTTTTTAAACTTTTATCTCATAGTAACTATTAATAGAATTTGCTCATATTTTAACTAAAATAAATATTTCTAAGTTTCATCTCACAGTGAGACTACAGTTCTTAAATATCGAATATGCCCATAAGAACTAAAAAGAGCGCATGGGAGTGTAGTATTACTCAGCATATTAACCTCTGGTTGGCACATCGACGGCCTTGTCGAAAGTGGAGGCATCCATAGCAGCGGAGCCGCCACCAGCATTTGCTGTGACTTCCCTTTCACTCTCTATGTTAATGGCTTCACCCGTGAACTTCTCGTAAATATCACCCTGATAAAACGTTTTGGTCCTGAGGACTAAAATGTATGAAACCAGAGAACCAAACAATGTTGCCGCAGAGATTATAATAAAAGCCAATTTGTAACAATCCACACCAACGCAATTCAAGCCTTTTCCTGCTTCCCCAGCACTTCTACTCAGCCCCAAAGCCTTCATTTGTTTCATAGCTTCTCTATCATATAAACGACCAGCTACTCTCACATTGAAAATATAGGACCCAACAGGGCTTGAAACTGACCCTACATTGTACAGTGTTGAGTAGTGTTTAAGGCCAAAGATTTCGGATATCACTGCAACAAGTAAGGATAACTGTGCTCCCAGGGAGAATCCGATGATGATGGAAGAAAAGTAGAGAGAATATGGGACATCAAAGGCAATGACAAGATGACCAACGCAAGAAAAAAGAATGACAAGAGTTAGCAACACGGGACGGGGGAACTTGTACTTGGCTAATAAGATTTCGGAGCCATAACCAGAGAGTATTCGTCCGAGGAAATTCCATATGCTAACGAGGGATATGAAACTGGAGATGCTATGAGTCGGATAGCCTAATGACTTGCCGATTTGACCCAAGTTGTCGATAGCTGTTAATGCCCCCCCGACGCTACAAGTTGTTGCAGTGAAAAGAATGAGCATATCAATGCTGAAAACGGCTTGTAATATGCTATAGTCCTCGCCTCTATCCTGTTGCTTGAATATGTTTTTGAAGCCAAAAATTGTCAAGAATTCTTGTTTTGTATGTGATACTGAAATACCTGGTCGACTTTGAGATATAATGGTTAGTTGATGATGATGATTCAAGTGTTGTTTCTTGCTCTCCCAGATACTGAATTCTTCTTTTATAACTACAGCAAGTGGGATAAAGAATATAATAATAACAACTGAAGCACTTGCAATATACTCGATTCTTCTAAACCTGAGCTTGTTCTGAATGATAGTTATCACCAATATAAATCCAGCTAGACCCAGCAAAATATAGAGAAACTTATAGAAAACTTTGATCTCGTTTACTTGCCTAACAAGCTTCATTATCCGAATTGCTCGAAGAAAAACAATGGGAATAATGGTAGGAAGCCAAGCAAGCAGCAAAATAAGAGCCTTTGTGTCATCTCCGTGGAAAGCATGGTAGATTTGTGTAATTATAGCCCCACTAAGACCAATAAGACCTTTCAAAAGGCCTATAACAATGCCTCTGCTTTCTGGGAAATTCTTAACACATGTAACTAGAGCTCCAGTGTTTGGAAATGACTGTGAATTTGTGGCAATCAACATGTACAAACACATTTGCCATACATGGGGTTTGGCTAAATGATTCGAAACACTCAACCAGATCATGAAATAGCCGAAGAAGTTCGTGATCGAACCAATTAATAGAACAATCCAGGGCGGAGCAACCTCGTAGGTCAGCCCAGCAAGGACTCCAAGATTGCCGCCCAAGTCCTTGAAGAAGCTTATCATATTGAGTGTGGTTTGATCATAACCCAACTCTGATTTTATATCATTAGAGTATAGACCAAACATGTAAGATGAACCATTTACGGACATGATTAATAGTGTAGCAAAAAACATGAACCATCTGCTAACAAGTAAATACAATCCAAAGCTATTGAACTCAGACAAAAGCATTTTGATTCTCGAAGCTCCTACAGCACTATGATTCAATCTGAGCTATAAGTTTGATGTTGGCCAATTTTCTAATAGAATTTTAAAATATAAATAATGCGTAATACATCTTTGTATTTGATCAGCAAGAGTAACAGAAAATGAGAAGGGTTTCTAACTCGTATGATTGTCTTGTCTTAATTGTCAGGCTTACTTGTCTTTTTAGGGATCAAAGTGAAGGAAAACGAAAATCAAGTTTATAATTGAGCTGAGCCAAGCCCACTTGTTCTTGTACAGTATTATTCTAAATTTTCATCATGAAAATAATTTTTAATGTACAAACAAAGAAATAATTAATGCATTGGGTTTGTCATTTTCTTTGACATCAAGAATCCCAAGTTGTCATAGAGTAAACAATTACCTTTGAAGAAGTCTAAATAACAAAGTGCTACTCCTGCTAGCCTATGCCTGTTCACCATGAATCAAGTCTACTCAAAGATTATTTACTGGTATTCCAGGTGAAAGCTTGGTTGGTTTGGCTTCTCAATGCCGCTTAAAAGATGGACACCTCCATTACCGTACCTCTCACCTACACTCCTGGGACCTCCATATACTCTGTTTTTACCAAAACCATTTTCTAGTTCCCAGTTCATGTATCGATTGCCTGCAAAACGATCACCTCCAGCTTGGTACCTATCATCACTGTAATGATAACGGATCCAATACCTGCTACCTCTGTTATCCCGATATTCCCTATCTGCACAGCGTCCCCCATAAAAATGATTGCTGTAATGGTCTACTGCAAAGCGATCTTCGCCTCCAACAAACCTAGAATACGAAGAAAACCGGCCCCCATTATGACCAACGCCGTCAAATGAAGGACATTCTCGAGCACAATGTGAACGGCCAGTCTCATAATGACATTCAAAAAGCATCATAAGTTTAATTTAGTAAAGTTCAGTATCATGAAAATGGATGTTGTCAGTCTCTGCGAGAACATATTAAATAAATGATAATATAAAATTGGCCCATTATGTAATTTGAGAATAAATAACACTCATATTCCCCTGCTTCGAATTGTTGATTACTTAAAAAACATGATTTCATTGAGAGTTCTCCCTATGAATGCATCAGTTAAAATAATTGGAGAAAAGAAACTTCTGATGATGAAAAATTCGTTATATATGCTCAAATGTAACTTGAATATATAAATTCATTAAGTTTATCCCCCTCAAATTCTCAACACTTTCAAATGGACAGACAATATCCACTTCATAAAACCAACTCGTCATACTTCTTTCAAGGGAAACTGTTTTTATATGTTATTCACTAACGCAGAGCATCAACAAATTATGAAAGCAGTTGAACAACAGACAAATAACCGTAAATCAATTTTTCTTATGAGGGGGATTACATAACAAAATTCAAGAATCCGAATAACTCATTGCCTTCATTTTTATATTCCTAGATATAGTACTTCTGGCACCACAATAGGTTTAAATAACTACTTGAAATCATTAACACAATAAAATTAGAAACCATGTATCATACCCCAATCTGGTCCCGATTTTTTTAATTAAATTACTTAATTTTGAAATAATAATAATAATAATAAGTAAAATAAATAATATAAAAATAAAATAAAAAATATATAAATATATATATAAAGAGTGATCCACTCTCACACCACCAGGGAAGTTATGTTTGCATTCATGATAGAATAGGGAGTAATGTTGGCGGTAAATCGAGTATAGTTGATACTTTGCCTATAAAGAGATAAAAAAGGAGGAGAATTAGAAGAGAATTGACATTCAATTAAAAGTTACACAGAAAACAACAGATATAGAAGGCAAAAGAAAAAATACAGAAAATATGCTTAACAGAAGCAAACAAAGGGAAGGGTTTACTCTTAAGATTGTCGATCTATTCCTTAAGTAAGATCATACTGAATATTTGCTTTATGATTGACGTGT
Source organism: Trichilia minutiflora (assembly GCA_035590515.1). Taxonomy (NCBI): domain Eukaryota; kingdom Viridiplantae; phylum Streptophyta; class Magnoliopsida; order Sapindales; family Meliaceae; genus Trichilia; species Trichilia minutiflora. The sequence goes on along the minus strand of JAVXUL010000005.1, from coordinate 2,741,946 downwards.
CCCTTTTTTTAATTAAATGATTAATGATTATCTTATTGTATCGTATTTTTCTTTTTAAATGATTAATTATTACCATATTATATCATATTTTTCTTTGTTTTCTTTTAAAGATTAATGATTATTATACTGTATGGTGTTTTTCTTTTTTCTTCTTTTTATATGAATGAATAATAATAATCGCACCCAAGATGTGTAATCGGATGATTCTATCTCGTAAGAGACGGTTGTTTTGTATTTGTCCTGTATAAATGTATTTTTTGTAAGAGTCTAGTGCAATTATGGGTTTTATCTAAACTGCCTCTCTTACGTGATAGTTATCTCGCGTTTATCTGGGATTCGATAAATTAAGATTTCTTACCTATATAAAAAAATAATAATAATAATAATCATATTTCAATAATAGTCATTTTGTTGTATGTGTGCATGTTATATAACTCATTATAATTTATTTTGAGCTAATTAAATTTGAGTACATAAGACATACGGAATAAAACCCATGAATCAAAGCTTGGATTTTTTTTTAGTTTCCAATGGGTTGGCGGGGCCAAGCAAAGAAAAAGACAAAACACTTACTTCATCTGTCTTAGCAACATTCAATTAGTCCCCCTTTTAAATTTTTAATTAATTCTAATTTGGTCCCGAATTTTAGAATTTCTTCCTTATTATTTAGTCATAAATTCAAGTTTGAATATTTATGCTTTTTAACTTAAATATTTGTTTAGTTTAAAAATTAAAGTGAATTAATTTTTTTTATTTTGGATAAAATTAGCAAAGTTTTGTGATTTAGCAAAACATAAAAAAAAATAATAAGTTTAAGTTATTTATTAATTTGTTCTATAAATTGTTCTATATAATGTTAAGGTTCAGATCGAATCAATCTATTTGTATGAACAGGTTCATTTATATCAACAAGCTCATCCATATAAGGTTGATCAACATCAAGCTTTCTAGACTTTTCTAAGAGCTCGATTTTTCTATTTACACCACCTTTCTCATGTCGTATTTAAATCATACATTAGAAGGTAAGATAACTTGAATTTATTTTTGAGAAGATGTGAGGTATGAAATTTGAGTCTATGAGAAAAAATAAGATTTTTTACTCCAAAATTATCTCCAATTGAGAAAAAATTTATCATTATTGTAGAGGTCGGAGAGAACTTTCTGTTGATATATTATGGATTCCGTAAGGATATTCCAATCAAAAGTTATGACTATTTGAAGTTACTGTCCTAAAATAGAGAAACAGGAGGGTATCGATCCTCGGGGTGTTGAAGTATCGATACTTGACTCTAGAAGTGAAAAGTATCGATACTTCCTATGCTGAAGTATCGATACTTGGCATTGAAAGCAGAAAGTATCGATATGTTAGTGCAAGACAGGAAGTATCGATACTTTAAAGAGGAAAGTATCGATACTTTGTAAACAACGATAAATAGTGACATCAAAGTATCGATCTTTAAGGAGATAGGTATCGATACCCTGCGATTATGATGAATAGTAAAGAATAAAGTATCAATATTCGGGGTATTTTGGACCCTGGAACCCATCCTTGATTGGAAAGTATCGTATATGGACTGTTCATGTATCGATATATAGATGGACTGGAATGTGAACGACCTCTTTTCTCTAAGGAAGTATCGATACATAGAGACCATATACCGATACATGATGACGTGTTATACGTTTAGACACATTTTAAAGGGGCATTTTGGTTATTTCAAAGCCTTATTATATAATAAATGTCAGGGGCTTCTTCCCCATTTCTTTTTCTTCCTTTTCCCCCTCGTCTGTAACATTTCTCTCCCTCTGTCAAAGAACACTACTCAACCAAATCTACACCAAACTCTTCCATTTCAGTTTTTATGACCTCAGAATCAACACTAGAGCACGAAAACCCCTTCTGATCGAAGTTCTACCCGTCGAATTGAGAGGATTTATGAGAAAAAAGGGCATGATAAACAGTAGTTAAAGAGAGAGAAACACTTAGAAAGGGACTCCAAACTCATCTATAAGCTCAGGTAAGCTTATTTCCCAACTTATCTCTCTATTTTGAGTTATCATTTCGCATAAATTTAGAAATAGATAGTTCAAAGTACTATTTATAAAATCCTAGGAGTTGGGAGTTTTCTAGTTTATTGAATGAATCGGTTAATTAGAGAGTTTCTACTTTTATTGGTGTTGAAATAACTGAAAATGGGCTGACAATAAAGTGAGAGGAGTATGAACAGTAAGCTAGACAGAGAGAGTTAGAGAAGGTATAAAAGGGGGGGAGAGAGAGAGAGTATAATCATGCATTGTCACATGCATATATATTATAACAGATCATTGAATCTGTGTTTGTATGTGTATCCAGGCACTGCAGCCAAGGATAGAGGGTCTCCGTTGCAAGGGGGACATCCAGAGGGTGCTTTCCCACCTCATAATGGTGAGTGGATACACCTCTTTACCTTCGCCTCATTAAATGATTTTTAATTGATTTTATACTTGAGATTATATAGCATATGGATATATATGTATATGTGACTGAAATAAGGAGGCTTTAAAAATATGTTGTGTGGTAGTCGGGTTAACCCTTTGTTTGTGATAGAGATAGGATTATTTTGAATCTTTGGATGCCATGAATGTGAGGCTGGAGGCCTACTGTGCATATATGTTTGATGATGATATGAGATTATGGATTTGAGGCTGGAGGCCAATAGCAAATGATGCTTTTAAATGATATTCTGTGAATGTGGCATAATTGAATTTATATAATGACCGGGGTGCCATAGTTGTATTTGGCCTTATATGCCATTATATTTTATTTTTATTGATTTTGGCCTTCAGTACCATGGAATTATTGATTATGGCCTTGTGCGCCAGGAGATATGTTTTGGCCTTGTGAGTCATAGATGATAGTTTTAGTCTTGTGAGCCACCGATATCAACTTTAAGAATTTGTGTGCCATGTTAGTGAAGATATATGGGTGAAGATTGACCATACAGCTCAAGGTGGAGCAGGTAGAATCCAATAAATTCAAGAATGTGGATTATCCATGCAATCCAAGATTGGATGGGTGGAATCCAATATGTCCAGGCTATAGTATACTAACCGTATATGTTTACATGGGCACACATCCCCCATACATAGTTGCGGATCAACCATGTAACTCAGAGAGAGTGGATGGGATCCTATAGATCGAGGGGTTATATATATATTTGATTTTTATTGACTTTCTTAGTCATGAGTATTATGCCACATCACACTTACTAGATTTTTATGATTACGAGGGATTTTCATAATTAATGAATGTTTTCATTTGCTATATTGTTTTATTGTCTACTCACTAAATATTTTCCTAAATACTCACCCCTCACTCTCCTATTTCAGGTTAGTATAGTTGGGTACGACATAATATAGAAGAAGCAAGAGCTCTGCCCAATTTTTTTTTTAGGTACTCGATTTAGATATGTGTATCATGGTCCACTGAACAGGGATAACATTATGTTGATGATTTTGAATATTTTGACTTGGCCAAGAATTCATTAAAATAAATATTTGAGAAATATTTGTTATGTTATGTATTTTATGAAAATATAGATGTTGATTTACATATGCTTGAGAATTCTTCATATTATGTTATTGTTTTGGAAATGGATTTTGAAAACAGGTACTAATGCCTTCCATGTCCTAGGATTGCATTCTAATTGATAGAATGTATTTCTGACATTCGCGACGGTTGCCAGGTGGCTAACTAGGGTCGGGACGTGACATCAATGACTTAATTCTCGAGGAACTGTGTGTGTCTACTCATTAAAATTTGTCAATCATCATAAAAATAGAAATAATATCCTAAACTTTTTTTAGGACATCCAATGAATTGATCTTTTTTTCAGATTTTGCATCTAACTTCTCAAGTTTAACAATTTTAATGTAAGATAGACAACTCCAAGGCTTCATGTAATTGAAGCTTGGTAACTTTCCATGCCATATCTCATATGGTATCTTAGGAACTACTTTTAAGCCTAGGTGATGAAATCCAAAAGGGGGGTGAATTGGAGTTTTAAAAATTTTATGAAAACTTTTGAACTATTTGGAAATTTATGAACTAATGTATGAGTTTTGTGAACTAAGTGCAAAAAGAAAATGGGGACAGAAAAGTAAAAGATGCATAACACATAAAAGATGCACAACACAGTTTTTATAGTAGTTCGACTAGAAGTCTATGTCTACTCTTCTCGGATGAATCCACTCACACTGAGGATGACTAATTCTTTATTTTTATGGGTAAAGAGAAACCCAAGTACAATTCTTTCTTATATGGTGAAGGGTAACCACAATACAACTTCCTTTAATCAGGTGAAGTGAAACCCAATACAGTTTGTTCTTTGTTACAGGTGAAGAGAAACCCAAAAATTCAATCTTAATAAATAAGAGATGAAAATCTAATCTCTCAAAAGAGTAAATGTTCAATAATCTCAAGTTGTCTCTCACTAGAATAAATACAGGTGAATATACAGAGAGAATAAGAATAAAGACAGAAGAATGTTTTTCAGTTCTCTTGAGTGCTTTGAGTATTCATTCAACAACCAACCTTGATTCTACAAACATGATTGTATTTATGTCCGATTGTAATTTCTCCAATAGCTCTATTTTGCTCTCATTAATGGCGGCATTTATTGCTCTGAACTAGCCGTTGCAGTGTGCTGATAGTTCATGTATCGATACTTCAGACTCTATGTATCAATAGTTTATTGAATTTTGTATGAACTTCCTCTATGTATCGATACCCTCTTATCCATGTATCGATACTTGCTAAGGATGTTGTTGGAGCAGTTTCATGTATAGATACTTCAGTGATCATGTATCAATACTTGGTTACATTAAGTAAATCATTTCCGTCTCCTTATCGATACTTGAATTCAGATGTATCGATACTTTATTTCCTTGATAGTTCATGTATCGATACTTGGTCTTCCATGTATCGATAGATCGACTGATTTTGGACATTCTTGACCTGTTCGAAGATGAGTATTGATACTTGTCTCTGAACTATATCCATGCATCGACACTTGACTAAAATATGTTGCTATGTGAGTAGTCCCATGCAAAGGTATATCAAATATTTTGTCTTTGTTATCTTCATATATCGATACTTGCTTGCTTGTGTATCGATACTTAGCTCAATTTCCTATAAAAATAAACCTTTCTCTACACAAGAGCTACAAGTGAAATATTTGTCATTTTAACTTAACTGAATATTTCGAAATAACTTAACTAAATACTTCGAAATGCTTAATTAATAAATCCAATTAATTTGAAATCAATCATTTTTACATCCAAGTTATTTATATCCAAATATTAATTTTGTTAGGTAGCATCATCAAAAACATAATATAATCTACAATCTTCCTCTTTTTTGAATAAAGGCAAAACAAAATTACAAAATTGATATCTCCCTCTTAATCCAAAATGCTATTTTATAAGTGTCATATATTGATTATGTAATCGCCCTCTTTTTGTCATCAAGCAAAGAAAGAAATAGCATCAAAAACATAAGGGAGGATATGAATATAGCACCACAATAATATTAAAAAAATTATCATTCATAACATCATAAAAAAAACAATAGGTATTCAAATAACATAAACATTCATCTTAGAAAAAAAAATAAACATCCATTGTAGGCTCAAATGTGTCAGTCGTAAGTCAACCTCAATCATGTTTGGGTTCTAGAAAATGACACGACAGCCTTCCAAACATTATATGTCCTAGCAAAATAATGCTCACCACACAACCTCAATCCCAAATAGTCTGATAGCATTATTTATTTATCATAATCACTTTCCCTCGAATCTAGGTTCTGAAACTAGTAAAGGTTCGGGTTCCAGAGGTTAGGTCTTTATTGTCTAGGTTCGACTAAAACAATCGAATTAATTCTTCGTGGTACTCTCCCCTAAGGTTTAGATATGTCATCCACCCAAATTTCACAAAGTGTGAAAGATAAATGAAATTAATGGCCTAAAGAAAGTCAAAATATAAAACTCTACCCGAAAAGACACGACGATGAATAAAGAAAGAGATTAACCGTTCTGGTTGATCTAAAGAGATAAACCTCCACGGGTTCAGTTCTATTGGTAGAACAACTTGCTGTCCCTCATCTTGGTTGCGACGTGAACGTTTTCGACATCGTGGATTTGCAGGAATATCCATTCGTTGAGCCATAAAAATGGTTGGAAGATTTGAGAGATTGAAAGGAGAGAGATAAGTTTTAAAAGAGTTGCAATAATGAGAGAAAGTAAAAAGGTTGAAGATAGTCATCTTTTAAATAGAAAACTATCCAAGTATTGATACGTATAAAATAAGTATCAATACTTCGTGATGGATGTATTGATACATAAAGTAAAAAAGAGAGATGCATCGATATTCAGGACAAAAAGTAATAAAGATAAAGGTGATAAATTCAAAAAATTTTGAAAAGAAGAGAAAAAAGGGACAGGTGTTGCGTATGGAGAGGTATGGTAGTTAATGGCGCTGGACACGAAAAGCTTTTGGCCTCCAGGGAGATGCCACTTGTCATAATTGTCTCCTACCATCATTACACATTTAATTCCCACTTTCTCTCCTATTTAATGCCTACTAACTCTTGACGGCTATCCAAAAAATTTACCATGTATCGATACATTCGTGACCATATATTAATACTTTGATACGCAAAGTGAGCGAGTCCGTCTGGGTATCGATACGCAGAAGAGAATGTATTGATACTTGAGAAAGGTGCACAACATGTACCAATACTTCACTGGAAGAGTATCGATACTTGGAATTTTAGGCATTGAGGTATCGATACTTCAATGAGCAGGTATCGATACTCGAAGGGTTTTTAAGCAAAAAATATCAATATGTCTCATAACTTAAGCTATATAAGTATCGATATATGAGAAAAATAAATGATAAACCACTAACCATTCCAAAATCAAGGCATGTTAAAAACTCAAAACACATCACTCAATTAAAATCATTCCCATATTATTCTTCAAATAACAAAATCTAATTTTATCTAAGGGTTTTGTAAAGATATCTGCTAACTGATTTTTAGTGTTAACATATTCAATGCATACATCATTCTTTTGAACATGATTACAGTTAAAATAATGTCGAATTTCAATATGCTTGGTACGTGAATGATGTACTGGATTCTTAACGAGGTTTATGGCACTAGTGTTATCACACATAATAGGAATTCTATATATATATGCATGCTATAGTGAATCAATTGATGCTTGATCCATAAGAGTTGTGTACAACAACTACTTACAAAAATGTACTCAGCCTCGGTGGTTGATAAAGCAACAGAATTTTGCTTTTTACTCACCCATGTAACTAATGTATTTCCTAAGAAATGACATACACCACTTGTGCTTGTCCTATCCACTTTACAACCCCCAAAATCAGCATCCGAAAAAACTTTCAGATCAAATGAACCATCCTTAAGATAAAACAATCCTAAGTTAGGTGTGCCTCTAAGGTATCGAAATATTCTTTTCACAGCACTCAAATGCGATTCTTTGAGGTTAGACTAGAATCATGCACACACACATACACTATATAAGATGTTTGGTCTAGATGTAGTGAGATACAATAACGATCCTATCATGCCTCTATAAAGCTTAGGATCAATACCTTTACCTTACTCATCTTTGTCGAAAGAGGTGGATGAACTCATAGGTGTATCCACATATTTATCATCTAAAAGCTCGAATTTTCTCAAAAGATCTTTGACATATTTTGTTTGAGAGATATAGATGCCATCTAAAGTTTGTTTGATTTGCAAACCTAAAAAAAAAAATAGTTCCCCATTAAACTCATCTCAACTTTATTTCTCATTAGGTTAGAAAAATCTTCACAGAGAGTGTCATTTGTACTTCTAAAAATGATATCATCAATATATACTTGCACAATGAGAATATCATTATCTTTAGTTTTTGTAAAAAGAGTTTTAGCAACACTCTCTCTGTCAAAGTTATTTTCCAATAAAAAGTTATTAAGTTTCTCGTACCAAACTCTAAGAGCTTGTTTCAAATCATAGAGAGCTTTAGTAAGTTTATAAACATAATTTGAAAAATTTTGATTTTCAAAACCAAGAGATTGTTCCACGTAAACTTCTTCATTTAGAAAACCATTTAAAAAGGTACTCTTTACAACCAATTGAAAAAGTTTGAAGTCCTTAAAATATGCAAAGGTTAAGAGAATTCAAATAGCTTCTAGTCTAGCCATAGGAGCATAAGTTTTATCATAATCTATCATTTTCTCTTGGTTATAGCCTTGAACAACAAGCTTAACTTTATTTTTAATGATGTTTCCATGCTCATCTAGCTTATTTCTAAACATATACTTAGTGCCTATAATGGAATGATCATGAGGTCTTAGAACTAAATCACAAACTTGGTTCCTTTAAAACTGATTTAGTTTCTCTTACATAGTTATTATCTAATCCTCATCCATTAATGCGTCATCTACTTTGTTTGGCTCTAAGTGAGATACAAATGCAGATGTTAAAGTGTGAATATGAACGTGGATGTTACGTCGATGGATCCATACTAGAGAGGGTTGTTGATCGGATCCCCGCTTGCAGAGCCTCACCTCTAAGTCCCTACAAGATAATAACACACTAGGAGTTATGTCAGGTGGGGTTCCCGACGAAAAAATTCCAATCCTTAAGTCAGATATAGTGAGAGAGTGTATGATAAATTCTGGTAAGGAAATCAAAATGGAAACAAAGAAAAAGAGACTCTTTTACCAAATACGGATAAGAGAAAAACGAGAAAGGAATATCAGCAAATAGAAAGCTAAAAAAGTCTCAAGATCCGGACCCTTCTTTAATAGAGAACTCCCCTTTATATGTGGCTTGGTAATGTGACTAGGCATCAGAGAATAGGAATGATGGGACTCTAATGCCTTTGGACAATGTGTAGCCACATTCTATTAATATTTCAGCTGATATTTCTACAACTTCTAGGTCTGCTCCTTTCACATTTGTCTGAAGATGAATGAAAGATAGGACAAGCAGCTCCTAAGACAGAACATATACTCTCATCGTAGGGCCTGTTGTGTCAGCGATCATTTCCATTTTTGGTAGCGTGGACGCGTGACTGGAGGTTCTCTGGTTAGGGGCCTCATGCATTTTGGTGAAGAGGATATACTTTCCCTGAGAGGCCCCTGCAGTTGGGAGGCTGATCCTGTACTTTCCTGGGGTATAGGTGGGCTCATCCTGAGGCGAACATGGATTTTCTGAGGCCTACGACTGCTACCTGCCTGAGGGCTTCAATTATTGGTACCTGAGGGCTGTGACGCGTCTCTAAGTCCTAAGGGTAAACCACCTGAGGATCGTTGGACGTCCCCAAGGGGTGGTGCGTGTTTGCTTGAGAGATCGACTCCCTTGGACCTGAGGTAGATTTGCCCGAGTGGATAATTCCCTGAGATGAGAAACTGGACTCCCCCGAGAGGATGACTCCCTGGGACTTGAGGCAGGATTCTCCGAGAGACTGAGGTTGGGTACACTTGAGAGGCTAAAATGCTTGGGGCAAAAGTGTATTTTCTCAAGATTTTGAGGAACCTCTCTATATGTTCTCCTAGTTTTAATTCCTTGAGAGGATTCACCAATGATAAACTCTCTATGATGATGAGATGTATACTTCTAAGCCTTTGAAAGTTCCCTAGAATGAGTCTCTATATGCTCTTCATGCTTCTCATTTTGATCTCATTCAACTTCAATTCATTCATCTTATTTATCACATTTATCTTATCAATCTTCTCCTTAGCAAGTATTTTCATCACATCAGGTTCTAACTCATCATAAGTAATATGTATAGATTCTTCCACAACTTGAGTTCTGTTGTTATATACTCTATATGCTTTGCTTTTAGAAGAATAACCTAGAAAAATACCTGATGAGTACATAAAAGTGTATGTGTATTAAGGTTAAATTTATTATTTTACACTTCAAAGTATGATTAACTCTCTCC
>JAVXUL010000005.1:2720951-2731842 GCA_035590515.1 Trichilia minutiflora | reverse complement strand
TTAAAATTGGAGCCAAAATAATAATGTTGGATTTGGCTTTATGCTTTTGGTTTGTATTTGTATTTTCTTTTAACTACTTCAATTATATAAAATTTATTTAGGAAATAAATTTCTCAAGGGGAAACATAGTTAGTTTTCCCTTAGTTTTAAAAATAAAGGTGTAAAAAATATTTAATAATAATAATTTTTAACAAGACTTATTTATTTTTTAATTAAAATTAATATTTTAATTTTTATCTCGCAATATTCATAAAATTACAACCCTTGACTAGCTAACATGCGTTAAAGTTTACTGGGCTTGTTTTAGGAGTTCAACCCAACTTGGCATAACAAACAAGGTCTATTGGGCTGGTTTATCAGTCCAGCCCAACCCATATACAAACTAAAATCCATCCCTACCCGCCCTCTCGGCGCCGCCTTTGTTTGGGAGAAAAAGAAGAAATTCTCGCTTCTTCTGGAGGACAAACTCTCGACTCAACTCAAAACACAGTTCACAAGTATTTAAATTCCTTGCTTTGGCCTATATTCCTGGTTCACGAAAGCTAAAATGGAATATAAAGAACAAATAGTTGATGTTGGATCGGTGGTGGAAGCAGTTTCGGCAGACGACTCGGATGCTCCTCTTTACCAAGTCGAAAGCCTCTGTATGCGTTGCGGTGAAAATGTATCTTTACTTATTTATTCTGTTTAGTTTAAGATTATGATTTGTTAAATGTCCATTTAATTTAATTTGATTTTTATGAACAGGGTATAACGAGGTTTTTATTAACTTTAATTCCTCACTTTAGAAAGGTATTATTGGTAATCATTGTTTGTTTTCAGGTTTTACATTTAAAACTGTGTGGTTTGGTTAATATTTTGTTTGCTGTTCTCCCTGCAGGTCTTGTTGTCAGCCTTTGAGTGCCCACATTGTGGTGAAAGGTAATTACTCTAAGTTCATGTTTCTTTGGCTTACATTTAGAATGCATATTGTTTTGTGTAATTTTTGTTTGAAAAAGTTGAACTTACATAATAATTTCTTGTAATTTAGTTTATAGTTTAAATGAAATCTGAACATTGTCTATTTTTTCGTCCTTGCGGGTGTTGGAATTAGAAATAATTATCAAATTAAACTGACGTTTGTCCTGTTTCTAGGAATAATGAGGTTCAATTTGCTGGTGAGATTCAACCTCGAGGTTGTTGTTACCGTCTGGATGTCCCATTAGGTGATCAGAAGGTATCTGAAGTAGGATCTGTGCATTAAAATTGGTTGTTTTATATGTATGTATATTATATTCATTTACCTGCCAAGATTAAGGTCGAACATTAAGACCCCAGTCATAACGAGTAAATATAAACATTTTATTGGTATGTTAAAACACCATATGCCTTGGCCTCCAATGATTGCCTTCTCCCAGTCAATTTTTTTTTTCATCAATTTATAAGTATTTTAGTTAGTGGTTTCCATGTTTTTATGTAAGATGTAATACAAGTATATGTGTATACTATCTTTTGTCATTCTTGGTTTTCTTGCTTAAATTTGGTGTTGTAGTCCCACTTAGAATTGGAAATTGATGGATTTCTTTAATGCAGATGTTCCACCGCCAGGTAGTAAAATCTGAGTCTGCCACCATTAAGGTATTTAAAATTGACCTTGTATACAAGATTTTAGAAACAATTTTGAACATTACATTCAATAGTCTATGCGTTTATAACGTATTAATCTTTTGTTATTCTGTTGAGATTATCATTCTAAATGCGTTTCACAATCAATTATTTTATTGTGTTGGTCTCTCTTTATTACTTATCACTTAAACCAATTCATTAATTTACTTTGCAACATAGAGCACAAATACATAGACCTGTGAAAAATTTACTTTTTTGATCACTAGAAGGATCTCTCATCTCCTATTATTCTCCTTTATGCAATCTGAAAATTCATTTGTGATATATCTTGGTTTTGAATCTCTGCTTTCTGAAGGCATTGGTGTAATTGTTGTAAATCTTGCACTTCTTGAACAACTTGTGTAGATTTCAATTTTATTTCCCGTATAATCACCTTGGAACAAATAGGCCTTTTTTTTTCCTTAAAAGGAAACAAAAATTTTATTGCACATGTTGCATATAAGCCCCCCCATTTTTTTTTTCTGAAAACGATTTAAATCACAGAGGAACTTTATTTACCAGAAATTTAAATGAACATATAAGTTCAAGTAGTATTTAAATTTAGTAAAATTATATAAAATCTGAGATTGTTGTTACATACAGTTTCAATTCCCATAATTACATAGATGAGAGTACTACTATTGAGGGAAAGCTTCTTGCATGATACTTGCAGAAGAGAAAGAATTTGATTAGTTACCAGGATCAGTTAGGTAGATTCTTTATATGGAATGGAACATTAAATAAATGGATTGGGTTTATCATTGAGAATCTATCCAGATGGCTTCTCCACCCACCCATGTTGAATGTGTTGATAGTAGGGATTGTATGAAATTAACTTTGGTGGGTATCTTTTGAATAACTAAATCAAATAGTTTCTATTTTCTTAAAAAAAAAAAGAAATCACACATATAATTCTAATTCCACAGTATTTGTAATGAAGATAAATGAAAACTAAGGAATTGTGACGAGAAAACATCAAGCTTGAGAGCAACAAGCAGAGAAAAAGTGATAATTGAATCCATAACTGATAGGCAAAACTATGTTGGAGGCACAGTCATGCCTCTTCCTTAATTTTATGTGATTGTAAATTTAAAGTCTTAAATACATTATTTTTAAAATTATCATGCATTATGAAACGTGATTGATAGATTCCTGCAATAAAATGTATCTAGCTAACTTTGATTAACCCATTTTATGACTTAGTCAATTCTAGATTTGCATTTTATCTTAATCATATCGGTGGGAGTTATACATTTTCTTTTTGTTCTTTTATCATGTATGCAGATTCCTGAACTAGATTTTGAGATTCCTCCAGAGGCTCAGCGTGGAAGTCTATCAACTGTATATTCTTTAAACTCTCCTCATTTGTAGAATTTCTTTTTCTTTTTATTTGGTCCTAATTGGTCTATTATGTTGATTAATTGATGCCCTTTGGCCTTATATGTTTCTAAATCATGAGCAAATAATCTGGTTGACTGTGGTACTCTGGTATCTTATTCCTGCTGTATGACTGTAAATAAGGATTTTCAATGTCAGATTTTTCGTTGTAAAAGATAGAAAGATAAAATCAGATTACTTACCAAAAAAAGAAAGAAAGGAAGAAAGAAAGAATAAATTTAATTTCTTTTCTTAAGTCAGAAAAATTATTGAAGCTTTATGGAAAATAAGAGAGGTAAAAATGTAATAAAATGATTTAGCCTGACGTTTTGTGTGGAAATGTTTTTACTTCATCTCCTCCTAATCGTATTATATCTTGTTTTATAACTATTTTTAGTTTGATCTTGAGTGATATTCTTTGTGTATGATAGTTACGTCCTTTGCCTTATGTCTTCTCCTTCACTGAAAAACAATATGACGTCATGTTATGTTACACAATCAAGTATTAGGTTTTGAACCATCGAGGAGGCCTAAAAATACAGTAAATTATACGGGAAAGTTAAATACAGTATCATGGCAGAAAACATGATGAAAGAAAAATGGTGTGTGTAGGATGAGAAGTCAAGTAGCAGGTGAATTTCATTGCACGAGAAAAAAGATAGAACAAACTTTAATTCTAGCATAATTTGTGGGTATACAATGGAATTGCTGATATATGTTATGAATTGTTATTTATACCTGCATCTGTCCTTCACCAGGAGTTAAATGTTTAGGAAGGGAAAAAGAAATTCCATTTGGCATTGCTTACTCTCTATTATATTGATGCTGAGTACTCTACTTTTTAATTGCAAATGAAATGTAGCTATTTATTAAATCATTCCTCGAATGAACAAAAGAGAGAATAAGTTGCTTCTTATATTTCTATCCTTCTCCAGCATAAAATGACGAGAATTGATTTTAAAACTTCAGCAGAGGGTATATTGGTCAAACTGATGTGCTATGAAATTTTTTACGTGAATACCAAATAGAAGAAATTGAAAATCCGCTGTTTTGATGATAGAAGCAGGGGATGAATATCCTCTCCTTCCTTTCATTTTCCCTTACACTTTTCCCTTTCTTTTTCCTTGCGATATGCTGAAGCTTGAGTTATAATGCTGTTTGATGTAAGATCTTTGCATCAATAAATCTACATTCCATTATACATGTCTATGTTTCCTGTCTTCTTTTTCTCCATTTGATTTTGTGAAGTCCTGCTAGGTGGAGGGGATATTGGTCCGAGCTGCAGATGAACTGGAGGCCCTTCAACAAGAACGCAAGGTGAGCATTTAATTTTGCACCCATTGTTTGAAATTACATTATATCTTTCTCTGTGCCTCTCACATTATTTTCTTGGCTATCCAGAAAGTGGATCCCAAGACTGCTGAAGCTATCGACCAGTTTCTGTTGAAACTGAGAGCTTGTGCTAAGGGCAATTCATCCTTCACTTTCATTCTTGATGATCCAGCTGGGAACAGCTTCATTGAAAACCCGTAAGAAATGTTTTTAATTGAGAGGAAAATTTTATTTTCTGAAATCCAATTTGTTTCTGCTTTATGGTTGGATGGAAAGTTAAAGTAATCGTATGGGGTGGTGGTTATATAAATATCTTTTCTTACTGGCTTTTATTCTCTCATGCTGTCTGCTGGTCTTGCACACTAGATATGTACAAAAGTGAAAATAGAAAAATTATAAATTAATATTGTGATGTGATTTTTATCAGATGTCCTGATCCTTAACAACCCTTGGGATGGATCTTTGTTGCCTGTTGAGAAAAATCATAAGTTGTTTATGTTTCTAATTTAATTGAGCGTGCGGTTGTACATGGGTAGGTATGCTCCATCTCCAGATCCTTTCTTGAGTATTAAGTTCTATGAGCGAACTCCAGAGCAACAAGCATTACTAGGGTATCTTGCTGACCAATCACAGTTGGCAGAGTCTTCTGATGTGGTATCAACTGGGGAATTAAGCAGTACTTCTGATAGAAGAGAACCCCATGGATTAGTTGGAGCAGTAGCTGGCCACAGGGCCATTGCTCAGAGCAATAGTGCAGAAATTGCTGATGCTTTATTTCGGTACTCAGCACCAGAAGAGGCAAGGCTATTGCATGTATTTTATATTCTTCTTTATTCTTCCCTTTAGCTTCGTATGTTGTTTTTATTTTTTACATTTTTCTTGATAGGTTATGACCTTCCCGTCCACTTGTGGAGCTTGTACCGCACGGTGTGAGACTCGGATGTTTGTAACTAGTATCCTTTTTTCCATCATCTATAGGCATTTTGATCTCCTTTTTTGTCTTAAGAAAATATATTTGCTTAAACCTTTTACTTTGTCTGTGGTGATTATCTTGTTTTTCTCTATTACCCACATACAACAAAAAGTAGCTCAGGTATTAGAGAAAGAGCATTTGATTGGGAGTGTGGGAGTGGGATATCTGCTGTCTTGGCTTACATATTCCAAGTTAGTTGTCCTGACAATAACTGTGAACCATTTTTTTTTTTCTTTTAATATTTATAAGTCTGATTGTACCAAAAATAACTAACCATTTAGAGGGTATACACAATTTATCCGTCTAATCTAACTATTGAATTCTTTTATCCATATTGCATGTAGACTAGAATATAAGTTTTGGTAAGTCAGATACTTGGATATGATTAAATATTTGACACCTATGTCAAGTCAGGTGTAGAGGGATTTATATTGCTGCCGTGGACCATATTGCTTGAGATAGGCATTGCATATGGAATGGTTCAATTTAGTGCTTCAGACAATATTATTTAATTTTGAGAACTTAAAAGAACTGAAAATATTTACGATTATCATTATTAACATTGTTGTTATGCTCTAATTAATACTATCCAAGCAATGTGTTCCAGCAAAATTCTAGTTTTATTATTCCACAAGAATTTTGTTCAGCTTAACTGCAGACAGGGATTCCATATTTCCAAGAAGTAATTGTTATGGCATCCACATGTGATGCTTGTGGTTACCGGAATTCTGAGGTTTGTAGCAACTATCTTTTACTTGCCTTATGCTTTTCACAAGGTGCAGTGGTAATTGTGCTCTTCTGTGCAGTTAAAGCCTGGTGGGAGCATCCCAGAAAAGGGAAAGAGAATTACTTTGTTTGTGAAGAACACCAGTGACTTAAGCCGTGATGTAATTAAGGTATGTTATGATGCAATATAATAAAATTCTGTGCATTATTTTTGTTACTTATCTGGTTTGTTATGCTTTGGATTATTTTCATACAGAGAATCTCGTTATTCATCCTTTGGTTTGTAAGCATAGCATTTTTTGTGAACCTTTCTTTTTGTCTGGCATGATCATGGAGCTAGGAGTCCTTATTCCCTCTAATTTAGGGTGGTTACTTGGTGGGAAAACCAAATTTTAGTGTTTTAGGGTTGATTGTTGTGCCATGTTGTATAACACCATCCATTGCACTTTATTAAGAATGCTTTAATCCCATGTTTGACCACCAAGACAGAGGAAATTGGATGTATAAAAGATTACACACCACTAACTGCAGTAAATAAACCTAGAGGTGTTTGGTTAATAGGTTATTGTAGAATTTTGCAACTTGCATCAATTATAGTAAATAATGTACTGTTATTATTATCGTTAAATTTAGAAATCAAAAACAAAAAAATAGAAATCACTGCAACCGTCCATGGACAGTCTCAGCAGCTGTAGACATCATTAGAATCCTCTTTAGCCAATATAACCCATGTGTAATCATCACTGGCATTTTAGGCTTAGTGACCAAAAAATGCAGGTTGAATTTTGGCCACATGGTAATGTTGTTGTTGAATGGTGTCGAGTGGAGGTGTATTGGCATTATTAGTGTCGATGCTAGGTAATTTTGGCTATAAGGTAATCATAACTTGCATTTCAAGTCACACCTGTTGAAAGGTTGGAGATCATATACTGATGATGATAGTAATAGGGAGAAGATTGATTCATTGATACCACAATCAACATTTCACATGTATTAATAGCAGAGATCAGCGGTGGCTCTGACAACTATTCAACAATTTCTTTTTTCTTTTCCAATATGATTTTACATATTCCCATTCAATCCTGTTTAAAAAATACATTCTAATAAGCCTTGTGACCAAGTGCGTAGTATGGGATAAATATGGACTTGACTTTGGCTTGTCAGTTGTTTCAGTCTCAAAATTCTTGAAAATGAATCTCTCTATCATCTTCCTAGCAAACTGCCATTACCAAGGGCAAAGCCAGATTCGAAAATATTGGGGCCAAAATAAATAATAGCAAAGTGGAGGAGGCCAAACTCTAATAACAGTTTATAAATCAAGTGGAAAAACACTCATCTTTTAGATCTATTGAGAGGAAAGTATAAAAAATAAAAAATCTATTTTATAGGTTAAATCATCTCTAAGTGAATTTAAAAAATGTCTTGTAGTTGCGCCCTTGGGTTGTGTCACCAATGTAAGCCTTTTTTTTTTTTTCGAGAAAACACCAATGTAAGCTTTACTTATGGATAACTTATGCATGAGTTGTTGAGGTTGATTGCGAAAACAGAATCGTACTAATTATTTAGAGTATGTTACACAAAGAGGACGAGAACTTTGTCTTATGGATCCAACTTTTAGCAATAAATTTATCCCGATTCACAATCATCTGGTTCAGAGTGTCTTCTCTTCAATCTATATGAATCTTTTTAATTCACTTTTTTTTTTTTTCATGATGCTGGAGTAAATGCATTAGAGGAGGCTTGCAGGATCATGATTGTTATTGTTGAGAGAGACAAGCTAAAGAAAATATTCCTGAAGGCATGAGGTGTTGATTTTACATCGTATTTAGTATATTAGCATTAGATGTAGTGGGACTTTATTGGCATTATGGACGCTTCCATAACTTGGATCTATCTTTGATAGTTTCCAGACTTGTACAGTATTTTGGTTTCTTATATTCATATATTTTAATTCCCAGGCTTATTCCATATATTTGTTTCTTAGATCATAGATTTTACTTCTGTGCTACTTCTATTTTCAATAGTCTAATGGAATATGTTTTTGCGTTCTTAGGGTTAGGGCCAGGGGCTCAACCAGGGCAACTTTTTTCCTATATTATACTTAATAGTAGATTTTATTATTTTAGATCTAGTCAAACCTGGAGTTTCCAACAGCGGATGTGAGATGGTCCATAGTTGTGTGCTGAAGTATAGAAGATCTTTGATCATTTTGGTTATAGAATTCTTATATTTATTATATCACTTGGTATATATTTTGTGGTGTAGCACCAGCATCTTGTTCTGATATTGTTGTGGTTGCCTTTAGAAGTATCCATGCCATAGTTGCATTAGGGAAAATTTTCATTTCACAGCATAAAATGGTACTTTGGTTTATTATGATGCTTTGTGTCGATTTTTGTTTTTCGCAAATGATGCAGCTTTGATGCATTAAGTAGGTAGGTTGATTAGTTATTATTCCAACTTTGGGGCAGGATTAATATCTCCTTTTTTACACTTTTTTTTTTTAATAACCATTAGACCTAGGCACTTCCAATAACTGGTATAAAATCTGACACATGTAATTAATGCATCATAATTAATAGACTTGTGAGGTCTAGTTTCGGCTACTGACAGTGCCTAGATTTAATGGTTATTAAAAAGTGCAAAAAGAAGTGTTAAAAAAAGGCCCCTTGATCCTTCTCCGTTTACTTTTGATTAGATTAGTTTATATTTGTGCTTGAGATGAAGAAAAACATTGTAGTTTGCTTCTCTCCCTCCATTTGCTAACAAAATACCATTGGGTGTATCAGTCAGATACTGCTGGTGTTAAAGTTCCAGAGCTTGACTTGGAGTTGGCTAGTGGCACTCTTGGTGGAGTTGTTACAACAGTTGAAGGTTTGATCACAAAAATTAGTGAAAGTGAGTATGCTTTTCAGCTTCGTTTACCTGTCTTGCTTTTTTCTATATGGACATCTGAACATCTCTTGATATATATATGTGCAGGCCTTGAGAGAGTTCATGGATTTACTTTTGGAGACAGCCTTGATGAATATAAAAAGACCAAGTGGCAAGATTTCAAAGCAAAGTTGAAAAAGGTATCTTTTATGATTATGACTTCTACAGACTCAAGTAGTGAGAGAACATTTGGGTTTAGGTTTTGGAATTTTTGTAATGAAGAACCATAACATAAAGTACTGAAAGAACAGGGGCTGTGGCCGGAAAATCCTTGCCATTCTTATAGGAGAGGGGTAATACAACTACATTAACCAAGGTTAAAAGAGCACAATAGGGGTTAGAGGTTAGAACCTAAATTGGAGGAGAATAGGTTACCAGATCAGAATTAATAAAAAGGAACACCGAGAAAGTGTTCATTCAATGCTGGCCATGCCACATTTTGTACATAGCTAATCTAGACATGCTTCAATCAAACTATAGAAAAGCTGAACTAATCCCAAATGCATTCAATCTTGTTGGAAAAAGTGCTCTAATTCTTTTTTCTTTTTAAATTTCAAAAAAAAAACCTTACCCCTCCCCAAGCTTGATATTGAGCAAGATTTGACACAAAAACCTTTTGGACAGTTTTCAAGTTGAACCAACCAGCACCCATAGTCTCAAGCGCAATTCAAAGAAGATTTTAGAGTAGTTTGAGCTTGGCTCAAACTGCACAGTGATGTTACCAATTCAATTCAGGCTTAAATTTTGTTTACAATAATTTATTGTTTTATTTTAACTTTTTAAGAGCGTAATGTCACTCATAGATAGATAGATAGTATGATGTGTATAATAATTTAGTTTATACCAACAGCAGGTGTAGTTTGGTGGTGATGGGTTGAGTTTGGGATGTATGGTTTGGGCGTACTTTTTGAGTTTGATTCTAATCAGTTACTCCTAATTTAAGCTGGGTACCTGGGTGGTGGTATGCTCAGTATCTCCTTGAAGATTAGTCGGGCAAAACCCATCCATTGGAACGAAGTCAAGATACTCCAAGTTATCCCAAAAAAAAAAAATGCGTATAATAATTTAGTTTACGTAGTTGAGCATCAGTAAGTGAGCTGAAGCTTGTTTAGTTTGCATTCCTAGGTTAGTCATTTGAGTTTCTGACATATTAGTATATTGCAAATCAATAACTGTTAAACTTGCTCTATTACCCCATATGATGAGTACCTCCTGGCCTCGGTTTCTGCTTATATTAGTCATTCATTTATTTATTCATTTTTTGTAGTCTCATTGTCGGTATCAAATTAATTGGATTACTTCCTTATGTGTTGGATTTGTGGTGGATCAATAGTGGCATGACCGTTTGAATTTGTAAAATTGACAGAAGTTAGTATTTTGAAAATGATGCTTGTTATCCTGAGGATTAAAAGCTTCTAAAACATGTGCATTTTTGTGGAGAAAAAGATTGCAGTTGTTTTGTTTCAATAACCTTCATCAATAATATACCTGTTTTCATCTTGTAGCTTTTGAGTGTGGAAGAGCCATGGACTTTAATCATCGATGATGCATTAGCAAATTCTTTCATTGCACCGGTGACCGATGATATTAAAGACGATCACCAGTTAACATGTAAGTTTCTCTTGCAACTTTGAGCAAATTGAACTTGTAGATGCTACATCACACATTTAAACTAAATGTGAAGTATATTCTTTAACAAACTCTTTGATCTTGCATAGAGAATGTTTCTGTCAACTCACCGAGGATCTGGATCCTTGTTGGAAGTACTTTTTTTGTGACCAGTAATGAGTGCAAGGATTGTGACGAGAATTAATCGCAGCACAGATACTATTCATTTAGCTTTTCATTGAATTAAAAATGTACTATAAAAGTAATGGAGATATCGAAATTCATATTTCAAAAAAC
>JAVXUL010000005.1:2684716-2720851 GCA_035590515.1 Trichilia minutiflora | reverse complement strand
TATTCATTTAGCTTTTCATTGAATTAAAAATGTACTATAAAAGTAATGGAGATATCGAAATTCATATTTCAAAAAACATAAGATTGTGGTTTTCATCTCCCTATTTTTAAGGTCTTTTTACTGTTATTAGAAATTTCGGTCGTTTGCCTCAATACATCAAATCATTTGTGTTTTTGTTTATAATGTTCTTGGATTGCGTGTTTTCAGTTGGGGAATACGAGAGGTCATGGGAGCAGAATGAGGAGTTGGGCCTGAACGATATCGATACCTCTTCTGCCGATGCGGCTTACAACTCAACTGAAAAATCATAGAGGATAAAGCTAAGATGTATAATCTTATCACCCTTAATTACAGGGTTTAGAAAATATGTTCTTGAGTCTGTACCGAATGTAGGCCTTTCGGCTGTTTGATAACCCTGCTCGGTTGACAACTTTTATCATTTCTCTTGTGTTTATCGTTTGTTTTTCCTTCTTTAATTAAATCTTTATTTATTTCATTCATTCTTTTGGCAGTTTTGGAGCATCTTTCCACGTATCTGGCAAAACTTAACATTTCATTTTCGAGTAATTATCATCTAAAGTTATCGCTTATTTACTTTTAGAGGCACGGGTTTGTCCGGAAAACGTATTTTTAGCCTAAAAGAAAAAGGAAAATTGTTAGGAGGATTAAAATAAAAAAATAACCTTAATTTAAAGCTATTTATAAAAATTAGTCCCGTAACTTTTAAATTTGGTAAATTCTTTTTAAATTTTGAAAAAAAAGTGATTAATGGGTATTACTCAGGAAAATTTTAAATTTTTTAATGATTTTTAATGGTATTTTTTTCTTAACTTTGAATTAGCTTCTATAATTGTAATAAATTATATATTTCTGAAAACATTTTTTTTTCTGTATTCTTTCTCTAACAAATTCTATTAATGATATAAAGCCAAAATATAAATAATTTGTTTCCCATTTATAACTCCAAACTATTTGAGCTTCATTATGTAATCTATCACTTAATTTACTATGTAATTTTGTAATAAACTTGATTAATAATTCTTTATCATAATGGTCAAAATTATGATATTTTCTTTTAACAGATTCCCAACAAAAAGGTTAGGGAGTATCTATTACAATAAAAAATACAGGGTAAATGTCTTAAATTGACAGAAAGTATTTATCATTCTTCCTATATTAAGTTTAGTTAACTTCAAATAATAATGCTTTGTAATAGTATGAAAGTTGATATGCGATGAAAGTATTACAATCCTAATTTGCTTGAGAATGTTAATCTCTGGTCTCTTTCAATAATTAAATTACAAAATCATGTCTAATCAATAATGTTAAGGTACCAATTTTTTATACAAATTAATTTGATAGTGTTGTACGGTACCCACATATTTTATATAATTTTCTTATTATTTTTGTGAAATTTCACTTTCTCCTATAAATATTACATGATATGTCAATCATATAATATTATTATATTAATTTATAATAAATAGTTATACATAGTTGGACGATACTATTTATCCTTATTTCATATACTCTCCCTCGGTTTATAATAGATTAATTATGGGGGGACACTCGTCCTAAATAAAACTATAAAACATAGAGCCGGCGGCAACAATGTGTGTCCTTTTCTGCTTGGAATATTGAACTGAATATTCTATATTTCATCTTACTGTCTTACAACGGTTAAGTAAATTCCAGCTTTATCAATCAAATCAGTCATCACAGAGACAGCGTAGGAGTTGATATTCCCAATAGATCAGTCCAAAAATTTGACCTATAAGTTACCAGAACTTACAATTAAAAAAAATATAAACAAAATTAGAGTCCTTTTAATTATTAATTAATAAAGAGTAAATGAAAAGAAAGATGTGATGACAGTTACTCTGCAACCACCTTTGAATCTTGCATTTTTATCATTTCCATCTGTCGTTTATAGCCGTTGATTTGTCCGGCTCATGATCAGCTCACCATGCATGCAGTTGTATTCGTCTTACTCTCAGTTAGGGATATTTATATATATATCAACATGCAGTCTTACACAAACAATACATACATTTACAGTTAGGTGCCAACGAATTATTAATGCCGGCCGTCTGATTTGATTCTTTTTTATCATCTCTCTTGCTCTTTAATCATCATCATATAGAGCTAGCTACAAGCTTATCTATCTACAGTTGTTATGGCTGATCCTAGCAGAATGGAAGAAGGATTGGGGCATACTCCTCTTGTCCATGAAGATGATCGTCGGAATAAAGACGATGTTGGTGACACCGTAAAAAACAATCAGAACAGAAATTCAGTAATGCAACCGGATGATCATGAGTCTACTGAACAAAAAGGAGAGGTTCCACAGGAGAAAAGCAAGAGAGTTGCAACCCTAGATGCATTCAGAGGGCTTACTATAGTGGTAATAATTCTTTGATAAATAATATTAAGAATACGTACAAGTATTCTAAATTGACGTGATAGTATTGTATTATTTTTAGATGTTTTATATTTTTATTAGAGTAAATAGTAAATAAAATATATAAAACACATGTAAATTGCATAATATTATCATATCAGATTATATAAAAAATGTATTATTTTTTAATATATAATTTAATTATCTTATTATATAAAGAGCCGTCGATTGAATAAAATTTTATCATACATATATATTAACCATTTATGTAAATTGTATAGTTGATGATATTGGTAGACGATGCTGGTGGAGCATATGAGAGGATCGATCATTCTCCTTGGAATGGATGTACCTTAGCAGACTTTGTGATGCCATTTTTTCTATTCATTGTTGGTGTAGCAATCGCACTCGCTCTCAAGGTCATCATCTTATTCAAATATATATTTCAATTCTTTCTTCCTCTCATTATTTTATTTATACTGACTAGATATTACTTGTTTGTTTATAAATATATAGCTTTTATTTGCTTCTTTCTGTTCAGAATTAATATATAATTTCATTTGTTGAAAATGTTTACCAAGAAATTATGTGTCCAAACAAAAATTTTATATTTCTTTTATAATAATGTAGAAATAATAAAAATATTTTAAATTATTTATAATCTTTTTTTTTAAAAGTTTGAATACCAGTACAAAATCCGTAAATTTATTTAATAATACCATCCCTCTCTAAATTTTGTGTTTACATGCATCGTTATATATTATATGAATTACAAAATAGTATTTGGATTCAAACTTCAAATTTTATCATATAAATGTAATTTTAACTTACATTAATTTAAACTTTACAAGAGAAAATTAATTAATTTACAACATAGAATTCATGATAAAATCATTTTTAAGAAAATGGATTTTAAAATATTAATAATCCCTAACTGTTCAGGTGACACAGTTCGTTTGGATGAAAAATAGAAAAAGGATTTAATTTACACCCCCAGTCAAGACTAAAATGTATGATAGGTCAAACATTACAAGTGAGAATGTTTTTTTTTTCTTATTTTTCATACAAATTAAATACTAATTAATGGTTGACGATCTCAAAAGTTTTTTGTTTTTTTTAAATTAATGAAATTAAAATATACAAGAAGTTAAATTTTAGGGGTAAAAATACTCTTTCTCCTATATATTTTTTTTCTTATTTTAAACTCGAGAAATGAAGAAAATGAAATACTAACGTTTATATATATTAATGTTTCAGAAAATTCCGAAGATTAATGATGCAATTAAGAAGATAATTATAAGGACAGTCAAGCTTCTCTTTTGGGGAATTCTATTGCAAGGTAAATATAATAAAAGTTCTATATATTTTTTTATTATTTTATAATAGGTATGATATTCATTTAAGACTTTCACAAAAATAGAGCAATATTATGTGTTAAAAATGATAGGACATTTTTAAATTAATATTAAAGAATAATAATTATTTTCATGTAATTTTTTAATCTTTTATGATAGGATAAAGAATTGTTAATCTATTCCATTTATATACACTTGTTTATAAAGTTATATCATATATAAATATCTTTAAGAAAAAAGATATATATAACGTATGAATAAATATATAAATTAATTTTTTTTTTTGTTAATATATGATTATACAATACTAAGAGTACAAATTATATTAGACAAAGTTAAATTATGGTCATATGTATCATAATATATATAAAATATGTGATAATTAAATGATACTTTAATATCAATTTTGTACAAAAATTAGCATAAATATTATTAAAATCATTCAGATATCAAACATTGTTTAAGATTAAATTCATATACACGTATATTTTGAATTTTAGTATATTGCACAAAATATCTACTTTGTAAATATAATTGGGTTTTCAGAGAAATTTATCCCCGGCAAACTCATTCGAAAAATTGAACCCCTAATCTTAGGGTTAAGAGGACAAAACTGAGTCCCATTCAATCAAATGATGATTTTATTAGCCACATATCATTTATAAAATTGGGATACAAAATTTATATTTTCAAATTATTACATTTGATAATAGTATATATACACCCAAAAATTATTAATTAATACTATATTAATTGGGACATCAATTTTATATCTCAACTTTATAAAGCTAAAATTACTGGTAGTAAGAAATAATAAACAAATCTATTTATATCACTGGGTTGTTGACTACTCACAAATCACAATACACAATTCACAATTCACACTGCAGGAGGGTATTCACACGCCCCTGATTATCTGTCTTATGGAGTTGACATGACGCTTATAAGATGGTGTGGCATTCTTCAGGTCTTTTTTTCTCAACCTTAAACCTAATTAATTATATAAGTTTTCATAAACAACAGAAAGAGTTTGTTTTAGATGAGCTATTCCATCAATTGAAAAAAATGCTATTTCCATGTTTTGTAGAATAAAGGTGACAGACAAAAGTTGAAAGGGGATTCACATGCCTTGTATTCTCTACTAATTTAATTCTATGAAGAATGGGGTAGCTTAATTTGATTGGTCCATTTTATTAAATGAGCTATCTCCATGGCTAACAGTTAGAACGGAATAACGAGATAGTATTACCTCAATCTTTTATAAAAAAGAGTTGACAGGCATAGACAGAAGTGAGATTCACATGCCTTTTACCATCTTTAGCCATAAAGAGGGACATGACATCATTAATCATTTAGTTGATCCTTCCACCGCATTACTCTCTCTAAATAATATGTTCAAATTTTGACATTGAATGGGCTACCCCTGTTTTCTGTTGTCATATTTTCATAAGCAGAGAATAGCATTGGTCTACTTCGTTGTAGCTCTAATTGAAACTTGGACAACAAAGAGAAGACCCACAATTCTGAAACCAGGGCATTTCTCAATTTTCACAGCATATCAATGGCAATGGTAAAAATTTAACAAGACATAACAATCTTTCAGTCCGTCATATAAATTTGTATTTAATGATCACTCTTGAATTCAGGATTGGTGGGTCAGTAGCATTTCTCATTTATATGATCACAACATATTCGCTATATGTTCCAGATTGGAGTTTTGTTGTGCACAACGAACATGGAGCAAAGAGGTATACGGTATGTGCTAAAGGGCTCACTCATTGCTATGCATATGCAAGAATACAGGCTACTGATACTGATGCTGATATTGAACCTTTCTGTTAATTTCAGGTTGAATGTGGGATGAGAGGACACTTAGGACCTGCTTGCAATGCTGTTGGTTACGTCGATCGACAAGTTTGGGGTGTAAATCATCTGTATTCCAGCCCAGTTTGGAATCGACTAAAGGTTAGTCCATAGTCCTGCCTATTGCTTCAAATTAGGGACATATATTACTAATGGAAAAGTCACCACGAATTTGATAAAATTGTAGGCTTGCACTCTTAGTTCTCCGAATTCTGGCCCTCTACGTAAGGATGCCTCGGTTTGGTGCCATGCTCCATTTGAACCTGAAGGCTTATTGAGGTTTGTTTTTCTAATCTTCTTCAAGAAAAAGAAAAAAACAAGATGATGTTTCCGGCCAAACATGGGATTAACTAATTTTTTTTCTTTTTTGTGTGTTTAGTACAATATCAGCTATTCTCTCTGGCACCATCGGTATCCATTATGGGCATGTTTTAATTCATTTCAAGGTCAGAAATTCATGATGTGACACAAATTTTACACTGATTTAAGTCGAGATATATGCAGTTTTAAATCAAATTGATTATGGATCGTTTAACTGCAGGGTCATTCTGAAAGGCTAAAGCAGTGGGTCTCAATGGGAACTATCTTACTTATCATAGCCATAATTCTTCATTTTACAGATGGTGAATTAGTTTTTTTCTTTAGATTTGTTGCTAAAATTGAAATTTGATTGCTGTCTTTCTTCATTATTCTGCAGCTATTCCTATTAACAAGCAGCTTTACAGCTTCAGCTATGTCTGTTTCACAGCTGGTGCAGCTGGAATTGTATTTTCAGCATTCTATATTCTGGTATAACATTTGAAAACTGACACAATTACACATTTAATTACTGCTGTTCTTAGCCTAACTAATCCAAGAAAACTTCCTTTCTCTATGAATTAATAAACAGATTGATGTTTGGGGATGGCGAAAGCCATTCTTATTCCTGGAATGGATAGGAATGAACGCAATGCTGGTTTTCGTACTGGGAGCACAAGGTATTCTGGAAGGATTTGTCAATGGATGGTATTACAAGGACCCCGATAACACACTTGTGAGTAATGTTATCTTTTCCTTTTTATGGTAAAATTTCATTAAAATAGATCAATTTGATAACTTGATTTCCACAAAACCAACAATGATCTCAGGTTAATTGGATCCAAAATCATGTATTTATCAATGTCTGGAAATCTGAGAGACTAGGAATTCTGTTGTATGTGATATTTGCTGAAATTACCTTCTGGGGAGTAACATCAGGCATCTTGCACAAATTGGGTATATATTGGAAGCTATAAACAAGAAGAGTTAGCAACAAGTTGTATGGAGAATCAGCATTTTGCTACACTGTAAAATTCACATTAGATAACTTTCTTTTTTTATTTTTATTGTTTGTTATAGGAAATGCAATACTCCTATGAGCTTTGTGTAGATAATGGAGAGAGGGGTATGTCTGAAATTGTCGTCTGTTTATTTAATTTATAAGCACAACAACGATAAACATCACTTTTTTTTACCACTTATTTATTTTATCACTCACAGAGAATTGAAATTTGCCTACTAAACTTGAGAACTGTGCTCATCCTAACTGTATTATATGAGCCGGTTCAAGTACTGCAGCAAAATAAAATAAAATAAAATAGAATCATCACAATATCAATAACGGATTAGTTTTCATTCTATAACAATCATAAAAAAAAAAAATTACTGTGCGACAAAACCAAACAGAGCCAACTCAACAAGGCGCAAGTGACGATTTGTAATTTAAAGCAGGAAAGATTATAGTGTGGCTGTATGGAATATACTATCAAATTTTTTGTTGCATTTTACAGATTTTTTTTTTATACTTTCTAATTTTTTAATTATATTTTTTAACAAACCAAGCACTGTTGGATAACCCATAGAGGCAGATCTGATCCATAAATAACGCCAAAGCTTCTGTCACAAGGAAGGAAATTGATATGACAATTTGATTAAATGAATCCATAATATCTTCTAAATTTTTTGTCACGAGGACAGGAATTGATATGACCATTTGATTAGATAATTCACAATATCTTCAACCCATAAATCATTTGACGTAACCAGATTTTTCTTATACAGAGACATCTACCAATGAGGTACCATTTTTTTCCTTGTCAAAATGCAATCCAAATATAGTCAAAAGGTCGTAGAATACAATTTCCATCCACCAACCCCAGTACTAAACTTTTGTCTGGATCACCCAAAAATGTCAGTTTCAACAGCAACTACGTACTGTTTTTTCCTAAATATCCCTTAGATTTTTAAAGCTTTATATTTCATATTCCAAATTTTAGTACAACGTGCGATTTGACTATTTGGTGCATGTAACCCAAGACCTGAAATATGTGACAACAAATTGAAAGAATTGAGCAGTAAAGTAACCTCTTGTAGTGATACCTATTGTTGAAAGCTACAGGGTACAACTGTTATGTTAATAAATACACACAAATGTTCTGTCCAACTACCTGTTTCTGCATAAACTGATGTTGGGTACAAAACCCTTCTCCTATTTACAACATGTTTTATGTACTAAGCATATGTACATGGGAAATCATAAGAAAAAACAGTAGAAGGTATAGCTGAATGACGATCTGCACTCCAAATGGCCCACAACTGATTGTCCATCACCAGAAAACACTGCAGATTTATCAAAACATGCTCGAAATGGATCCAAAAATGCATGTAACTTCGTGTGGACATCATTCAAATATACGATGCCTTAGTAAGCTTCAATATCTTGTAGCAACCATAAGAATGATGAGTTGGTGCAAATCACGGCCTTCTAATAATACAACTGTCCATTTACATCTAACGCATACAAGGGTAGGATAGATGATATCGAGGAGTGGGGGCATAGGCCATCCAAATGAATTATGTCTGCTTTCGGATCACTCCCAACCCATCAACATTTTCCAAACTCCTTCCTCAATCTTGCTTCTTGGGACAGACAATGCATCCCCTTCATCAAGTAAGACTCTGTAAACTTCCCATTCTCTATCTTCAATCATGTGCCTTCTAATCTCAGCCTGGAAAAACATCAAAAAAAATGCAAAGAATGTAGGAAACCAAACACCATGTAAATGTAGATAAAGTGTTTTTGGATATATATATATACACAAAGCAAATAAGTACATACCGAAAAGATACAAATTTCTAGCATCTTGAGAGCCAGTGTGACATCATGAAACACAAGAGGCCTGCCCTTGCCAGATAACTCCACAGGATTTGCAACCAAAAGCTCTGTATCAGGACCCCTGCTGACCACAGATATTCTTAGAGGCTGAAGCAGTTCCATCCGCAGTCGAGAGGATAATGCATTCTGCTTGCTAAGGTCAACTATCTTTTTTCCATCAGCTTGCATAATAAACAAGTCAATCTCACAGTTTCCACTTTGTTTTCTAGAAAACCGCCCATAAGAAATCTGCTTAAATGGTAAAGTTTAGACGTTAGTATTATGAAACCAGATTTCATTCTCTGTTAACACTTTTCTTCAAGTATTTAATAAAGTAGAATTAATAGCAACCTTAGGATTCTTACCATCTATGCAAGTTGATGATTTTAAAAACAAATTACATGACAACCCAAAGAAAAATGGATTTTGAAAACTCCCAAATGCAAGATAGCTGGAATTGCCTATGGTCCAAGAAACAATAATACCCAAACAATCTTTCTTTTAATAAAGGCATCCTCTTGTGATGCACAAAAGTAAAAGACAGAACAGTGCATCACTTACTTAAATTTAGTGTATTATTAAGGTATCATATTATTAGTTCACTTACCTGAATAGTGTAATCCTTTAGAGTTCTCATTATGTCGAAAAGAAGACCTTTGTGATCATGGCAGACAATTTGGACAAGAGTGTGAGCAGGACTCAGCAAGTTGTCTATTGTGACAGAAACATTGTTGGCAGTGAGTGATCCACTAGGAAGTTTATCAGGCATTTCCATGTGGAACATGTCTTCAGTGAGTGCAGATGGAAGAAAAGAAGATGCCTGAGAGTAGACAGTAATTTCGGTGCCTACAATTTCTATCTCACAGCTGATTATGGCATTCCCCATAACGGCTTTTAAGTGCTCATATGTATCCTCCTGTCTCTTCCTTGTATGTAGAAGTTCTCTGATGAAGACACAATATTAGTTTTCTGAGGTGAAAAATAACACAAACTCTTCAGGTTAGTAAAACGATATTTTGTATTATGGTAGTAGCACCCAGATGTAGAAAGATTCAGACACCCCGAAAATCCAAATCCCACATCCTCGTATATCTTACATAAGCCGGTAGGAGTAAGCTTTAATTATGAGTCGCCAAATTAATTTTTTAATGAATGTTGTTGCAATATAATTGACTTTTCTGAACGAATCAATTTACCAGAAAGAATATCCATTAGCAAGATAAACGTTCCGATGAATGTTAGTCTGCTCAGTCACCCTACACCATTATTATATTTGGGGACTACTAACATATATATCTAATTTAAATGAGACGCGTTCAAAGCACAACCTAGTTGTCAAAAATTAGAAGAATATATAATATACTATGAGTTTGAGGAAATATAAAAAGAAAGTAAACCTGGTATCTGTGATGAAGAACAGGTCTATCACTCTCCCATCAGGCGTGGTCGATACCTTCACTTTCTTTATGGTGAGCTCAAGCTCACAAAGAACCCGAGTGACATCTGAATAAAAAGGAAAAAAAAGATTAAGATTCCTCCAAAAGTCAATTGAGGGGCATAATCCCTAAATTGTCATAGTAACAAAATTGAACCACATGAAAAGAGGGAAGGGGAAAGACAGATGATTCCATATCTACATACCAGCAAAAAGGGAGGAGAAATGTAATTTCTTCATTCTAACCACAAAATAAGAAAGTATCCGAAATCCCACAATACACAAAAAAACTAAGGGAATTGAAAAGGTCATTGATAGATTCCGAATTCTCTTTTTCATTTTTCTCATAACAATCAAACAATAAGAATCAAAGAGTAACTAAGCACAAACAAAACAAAAAGATACCCATCCACGGATTGAAAGAAAAGGAAAATAAAGTACCAT
Organism: Trichilia minutiflora; assembly: GCA_035590515.1. Lineage (NCBI taxonomy): Eukaryota > Viridiplantae > Streptophyta > Magnoliopsida > Sapindales > Meliaceae > Trichilia > Trichilia minutiflora. Next base: position 2,710,181 of record JAVXUL010000005.1, on the reverse strand, counting down.
GTAGAAGCCCTTTTCGATCATAAGAACAAAGCTTCAAGAGAAACACATCGGGAGGTTTTGTTGATTGAATTTCTGAGCTGTAGTAGTAAATAGCAGAAGCTGAAGAACAAGATGGGCATGCCCCCACAAGCCTCTTCTTCAATAAACCCCATCGAGTTCGCGAATCTCCAATCACCCAAAACACTACGTAACACCATTTCCCATCCGTAGATAAATCTTCACCACACAAATTCAAATATATCAATTGGATTGAAATGAAATGAAAAACTAAATCTTGAAAATTTTGAATAACCATCACCCGTCTATCAAATTTGAAGATAAATCACATATTTACATCGCTCAGTTTTACAAAATTTTTCTGGTTGGTTACAGAGAAAGGATAGGAAAATAGAGAACATTTAATTCGCTGTTTCTTCCAAAATTGGCAACAGAAGTAAAATCCCATAATTCTAAATCTTTTACCCATGTTTTCCAATAAACCAAGCAGAGGGAAACTGGTTAATGACAATACAATGAATATAAACACAATCATTTTATGTTTACCTCCTCTAACAATACTAAGACCAAAGATAAGAATGATGCGACACAAATCACAACCAAGACCCGTTTTATCCGGACAATTGATGGTTATCACAGTCGGGTCCCCTTCCTTATCCGGTTGTCTGATGATCACAACGTCGTCGTACAGAAAACCCATCTCTAGTTCTCTTTGATTGTTCTTGCTCTTTTATTGTTTGCTTTTTATTTTTATTTTTTTTCCTACTTTTCCGTTTTGTTGCTGTACAGAGAAGCAGATTTCAGACAGAGGAAAAGGCAAAGCCGAGAAAAAACAGGAGTCAGTGTTGTTTCTTCGCTTGAATCATTGCTTATGCTTCCTGATGTTGGTGTTATTTATTTTATTTATTTAATTAATTAAAATTTTAATTTCTCATGTTCAGGTTGCCAAAATCCAAAATCTCGTACAGAGATTTTGCATTTGATGATGATGCTGCAGTTGTTTCCTTTGAAGCGAAGAACAAATAACTAATGGAGATCCGTTGTGTTTTATCTGTTGAGATCCGCTGACTCATGAATAATGACCAACTGCTAAGTAAAAGTAGGAATACCCGGGTAGGGAAATTAAAGTTTTTAATAAATTTAAGAATTATTATCAAATTAATCCTTTTAACTCGTCAGAGTTCAACGAATGATTGATTTGGAGTAATTGAAGTCAATTATTTTTGGCAATTATTGAATACTTACAATTATAAATATATTTAATTATTTTAAATAGTTAAATTAAATAATAAAAGAAATAAGTAGTCGTGAGGAGTTGTAAAATCAATGTCAGGGTGGTTTTGTCATTTTAAAAAGTTTCATAAACGATTATTATCAAATCAGTCCTTGTGATTTTGCAAAAATAACAATTAATTTTATAAATTGATTACTTATTTTAAATTACTTTCTATTGTTTATTAATAAAAAATAAATAAACAGTTAGCGAGCTAAGCGTATGTTTGCATTAAGATGTTGGGGCTCTAACGCCATCAAATCAGCCCTCAAATGCACTAACTTATTTTTTGAAAAAAAACACACACTAAAATTAAGCCCTTATTTAACGTTTTAGCAAATTTAAAAAATCAAAATATTTGTTTATGTCCTTATTTGATATTTTGACAAACTTTAAGGATTAAAATGTAATTTGACTCAATATCTTCTTCTGTAATACTAATATGTGATTAACAAGTGAACGTTATTGGAAATTCTTAGGTCAAATTTCAATGTATTTTTTTTCTTTTTTCTTTTCTCGTATACGGACCACCTGAGATAGTGATAAATTGGTATTAATATATCATATCGCGAAATGAAAAAAAAGTATGAACTCGTGACTGACCAGCGTACCGACACAGCTATCTATAAGGAAGGCACCGCACCATCACATGTCTATTTTTTGTATGGTCCGCCCACGTGCTTAGCTTCGTGGAAACTTCAGGAAAAGTTCGTTTGATTTTTTATGATCTTTTTGATATATAATAATTTAAATTAATCGCGATAAAAAATATATTTAAATTTTATCCATACTTTTATCTTGATTCATAATAATAATATTATTATTATTATTATTTCAAGAATTATTCAATTGGTCCGATATCTTGTCAGTGAAGTAGGAATAATTTTAAAAAATTTTGAATTCTTACTCTAAAAAAATTATATTAAATTTTTTTTTTTTATATTTGGTTTAGTTAAACAAATATTATATGATATGCATTAAGAGATATAATAATATCAATATTAAAGTCATAAGAATCTTGAGAGTGACTTATTGGGTATTTTTTGGGTTATAAGTATCTTTGGATATAATCTTTTTAATAAAAATATTTTTATTATTTTATTAGAGTGAAGAAGATATATGTTGTTAATTTTCTAAGACATATAATATAATATAATATATGATTAGACTTTCTTAATTTAAAGTAATAAAAATAATTTTATCTATTGAATATTTATGCAATCCAAAAATAAATAAAGTTGATTTATAAATTCCATACTAATTAATATTGTTGACATAGACGGAGATAATTTATAAATTTGTTGCTTGATATCTTTCAAAGGCTACATCAGAGTTTGGTTTTGGTTTTGATTTCTATAGATATTTGGGTTGCCTTTGTAGCACAAGTCAACAACAACGAAACTAATGATGATAATAACAAACCCACGCATGCTTATTAGAATATAAATGATAGGATGATGGATGATAAACTCAATTATATATAATCAACACAAACAATTATTGCAAATTTTTATAATTATACGATAAGGACACCCGTCCGCCGAGGCCGAGCTTATAATATAATCAAATTAATTAATTGAAAAATAGATATGGATTAGATTATTGAGCCAATGGATTCGAAACAACTAAGGCTTACTCTTAGAAATTGGCCTTGCTTTTCACATGCCATAAGCATAGCACAAGAGGACATAGATAGACAATATATATTATATAATTTGTATATAAGGAATATGATTTTTGATATCATGGAAACGTCACACCCATGACGTACGATATACCTTTTCGTATTTCAATAGCCATTTTATTTTTGTGTTTCAAAATTTGAAAAATGTTATAATTCTTGTTATGTATTATTTTATAAAATTATATATAAAAATTATTATCTTCGGCACTATTTATAGAAATTATTATGACTGACTAAAATTTGGCAATAAATTACCTCTCACTTTTATTAAAATTATTTTTTATAATTTTATATTCTTATATATATTCATAAAATTTAATACAATTATTTATCTTTTATTTTTTGATATATATATTGTGTCATTTGTCTTTGTACTTCAAATAATTTTGAACATTTTTTTAAAATTAGAAACTAGAAAATTTAAATATATTTTTCTCAAATTCATGTGATATAGAAGAACTATAGATACAATTGTCATCAAAATTAGTAATTAATTTTTTTTTTTAATTTTAAAAAGTTTCCTTTCACAGCAAGACACCAATAGTTTTTAATTTCTACCAAACCAGACTACTAAAAGATAAGGTAACCCTGATTTTACACGTCGAAAACCCAATAAAATCAACACAAAAAAAATAAATTTATTTATTTCAATTTAAAAAAAATAATAATTTTATGACCACCGTCATTGAAAACGATGGAGTCCACTAGTTAGGTGGAAGTATTTGGAAGTTGAATTTACAATTTTGCCTCCACCTATGACCTAACTAGCGTGCAACGGTGCAACCAATTACCAAACCACCGTCGCTCGTGAGAAACAATATTTTATATAAGTTATATAAATATTTATTTTATTTTAATTTTTAATTAAATATGTACTTTAATTTTTATTTTAAATTTTTTTATAAAGTCTTTAATTCATTAATTTAATTTATAAATTTAATATTTTTATTAAAAATATAATATATTTAACTTTTAAAATAGTTATGATCAAAAAAGTGTTATTATAATTATAACAAAAAAAATAAAACTATTTAAATTAATTAAATTTTTAGATAAATTAAAGTTTGTATACATATTTTTTTAAAATTGTAGGACTATTTTATATTAATTTTTGAATAATTTTTTTATATAAATTATTGTAATTTTATTTTTGTGAATATGACATCATATGATATTATTACACCAATTTATTTAAATATAATTTTTTTATTATTAATATTATTATTTATAAAAGTAAGATTCTTTGAAAGTGTTTTTGGATACTGAGGCGAAATAAAGAGAAAAGGGGGACCATCAACCAAGTTGAGGTATTTAATTAAACAATTAATCAATTACAATTAGATTGTGAGGTGGGTGAGGATTCCATTCCATCGATTACAACTAGACACATAAATGTATTATGTATTTAGATATTTTATTTTTCCATTTTTCTTTCTTTAATGTTTAATTATAAATATTCATTTAATATATATACAAAATTGAAGCAGTATAACTTTTAATTTAAATTTGTTGGAAGATAAAATATTTAGTCAAATATACAATAAATATTAATTACAAGTAAAAGCAAATGTATAACTTTTATTTTTAAATAATTTAAAACGTACACAATTCAAAACATAGCCTAATTGCAAGTATGTTTTTTCAAAAAAAAAAAAGTTTGCGTCTCACATTTAATTATAAACTAAAGAATTTTAAGAATAATAATAAATATTTAAATATTTTTATAAATACTAATGTGACATAATATTATTAGTTATTATATGGTCTATATTATTTATTTTTATTAATTATAGTAATTTTAGATTTTTATTACTCAATATTATTATGCCATATCAATTTATACGCAATATTTTTATAAATTTTCTGTTTTTCTAACATTACTTATATATATATATATATATAAATTCAACGATATCAATTCAGCTCAAAATAATAGTAAGGAATTTCAAATACCCAAAAACAAAAATAATTTAAATTCATCTATACTCAAATAAGAAATTCTTACAAGCATTGTTATTGACAATCTAAGTCATTGTTGATATATTAGATCAATTCATATAGTTCTATACATATATTATAGTTCATTAGCTTAACTAGATTCCTAAATAGATAGGCTTTAGTTTTATTTTCGTATTAGTGATTCTTCTAGTCTTTATCCACAACAACAAAGTTCAGCTTACATACTCGACATTTTCATCAACCCGTCTTCACTAACCCTTCTACATTAAAATATCAATATGTTCTACAAATTTGCCGACTTTATTATATAAATCTTTAACTCTCGTCACCATTCATTCAATGTTAACAACTAACAGTCTAAACCAGACAAATTGAACGGAAGATGGGAATAAAAAGTCCAGAGATTAAGATTGACATATAAGTAAAAACAGTAAAGCAAATAAATTTGGGCTCTGTTTTGAGATCCTACTAGCTTTTTTAATATTACAATATTATAATCTATTGATATTAGGTGCCCATTGTGAATTTAAACAAAGTATTATTATAGCATTGCCTTGGGGGTCTGCGCTGAGGAACTATGTTTATGGTGTAAATTGTGGTGGCACTGAAGTCTTAACCTCGAAATTTTGTCCCAAATTTTCATTTCAAATGACATGGCATTCATCAACTGGGTGGGATTGGTGATAAACGATTTTGAAAATATATCATCCAATTGATCAATACCACATTATTTAAAATGGAAATTTAAGATATGTGATTATTACTTGATGTTGAAATTATATATATTCAGACAAAAACTAAATTGTATCGGTGCCAATGGTGTAATATTATCAGAAACAACATTTTTCAATGAGACAGGTAGAATTCTCACACCAAGTTAAGATTTGCATCACAATGTTGAATTATATATTCAGACGTATGAACAAAGTTAAAAACTTCCAACGTTCCAACGTTCAATTGGGCCACACTATAGACGTGGCTCACCACATTTATCTTAGGTGTTCGTAGACAAGAAAATATTCCAATTTCAGTCCTCCTTATCATCAGCTGCTTCCACTACTTTGGACGCAGGTTTCGGTTCAGGAGGATCAGCTTCTGCCTCCACCTGTAAGAAAATGGGACTTTATTACCAATCGAATTGGCTTGTGTCACCAAAAATGCAGAGTAACCGTGCAAAAGAACAAGCAGAAACACACAAATTCTGTTGCCTAGATTATAATTGTTATAAAGAAGACAAAGAGTCGTAACTCTCGTCAGCCAAAGAGAAAAATGATGATTCATGTATACCATGACCATGACGAATAGACCTGCACATAAGTAAATTTGAAGATTGTAGCCATTTCTAAATTTTAATTATAATACATGTATATAAAGAAAACAAGCCAATGAGGTGACTAATGAGCATGAAAGCGCAATATCTGTATCATGAAAGAAGAGTCCTCAAAATCAGGGGGTGGAGGTCATACTTGGAATTTTATTGTTTAGTTACAAGGCAATGTGTCCATCCGGGGACTCATTCCTATCTGAGAACTGCTTCAGCGGGAACATATGGCAAGATCAGTCTTTGGTGCTTGCCTTTCACTCTACCATGGACACAGACTGATACGACCCAGTGACCAGGATAGAGCTAGTTGGAGAAAGATTACCTAGCCTTTGTTCGCAAACTTGTGCAAACAACAAGCAAATGAATTCATCTCCTTTCCTACCGAAGATTTAAGTTGTGGACTGAGAGAGAGACGAAATGAAAGGAGTAGCAGGGTTGAATCTTAGAATGGATGCACCGAAACCACAATAAGAGATGTCCCTTAGACTCTTAAGATTGGAATCATCTTCTTTTGTTCTTAAATGAAAGGATATCTCTTTCCTTCTATTTGGATTTGGGATGATTAAGGTAAACAAGAGGGCTAAGAACTGCAATAGGCTTTCAATACACGACTGAAGTAAAGGACTGACAGCACTGATTGGATTGCAGCACTAGTAAAGGAAGGTACTTGTGAGAGTTTAGATCCATATGAGATGAGTAAAAGGCCGTTGTAACAGAAAGAGTTTTTAAAGAAAAAGCTGCTTTCGTAAGCGCACTTTTTGAAATTTAGCAGTTCTTGAATCAGCTCTTAGAACCACTAAGCTTCTTTTTGCAATTGAATCAATAGTTAACCCACACACAGAATAAGTAGCTGAAGAAGAAGCTCTAAGCCTTACCACTCTTAGAATTCTCCTAGCCGGTGTCATTGATTCACTAACCATTGTGAGAGTAAGCTCCTTTGAAACTATGGAAAGTGGGAAGATAGCCGATATCCAAAGATCTCCTATTTTGATGCTTCAAGAGAAGCAAGGGGCCTAGTGAGCAGTCTAGCTAGATCCGAGCTACTCATATGCTTTCTGAGCTCTTGGTACAATCCAAACTGTTCGGAAACTCCTCAATTTAGGCAGTGAGCTTGCTTTGCCAAAGAATATGTCTTACGTGCTTACTCCTATTGAACAATGGGGAAGGGATTCAATGTGGCCTGAAACGCCAATCTTAGCTTAGCTCTACAAATATTGTGCAAATGCAACTAGAGTACCCAAACCTACTTCTTATTAAAGAAGATTTCCAGTGGCATCCTCGCTTGACTAATTCACAGCTTATTCAAACTATTTTCCCTTTCCCTCAAAGCATTCTGCTTCTTGGCTTGAAAGCAGTTGTCTTGAAATTCAGAATATAAAGTAAAAAAAGTACAGGCTAAAATCATTTCCTCTTAAGCAGACTCTTGAATGAATGCCTAAGAAAAGGAAAAGCAAGAGACATGCCCTAGTTGGTTGCGTTAAGTTAGATTAGTATTCCTTTTTTTCGTTAGTGTAATCAAGTGGAACTTCATCTAAGAAAGGGTAGTTCGTCCTATCTATTAAGAGGTTGCCAGTCAAGAAGGAACAGCAAAAGCTGTCCCACTCTTTCCTCTTACAGCTCTGGAATCACCTATTACTTGGAAGGTTTAGCTTATTGAATTCCCTGTAATTTCCTAATTAATAGAGTATGAAGTCCTCCCATTACTTGAAGCCGCTCATAGTACAGTAGAAAAGTAAAGAAAAAAAAAATCAATATTCAATCTCAATGCAGATGAATTCAAGGAAAGCTTCCCATTATAGTAAAGGAAAGAGAAGTTCAGACAGTGCAAGCAAGCTCAGTCTCAGTATGCACATTAGAGAATAGGGGAGTGAGAGGGAGGAGGTTAGTTTTTCTTGAGAGCCCGGCTATCAAGTTGGAGTGTTTTGGGTTGCCTAAATAGCTTGTCAGATAAAACTATAGAGGATCGATGCTTGAATATGCACAGAGATGCTATTCCTTGGATATATTTTCCTATCAGTCAGGTTTCTTGCTCAGTCTGAGGGCTCAGGAAAACTTTGGCATGAAAAGAGTTTCAGCCAAGTTCATTATCATGTGATGTTTAGCGAAAGAAAGAAAGGATGCCTTTCGCTGTGTGGAATTTCCTTTCTTCATTCTGTGGAAGCAAGTAGAAAAGAGGACAGCACTGTAGATGTCTTTTTGGGACAGAGAGGTTGGCCTTGGCTTCGGTTTACCTTGTGACTGCAGTGGGAGTGCTTGATTGATTAAGAATAAGTTCTTCTTTTCAATAAGCTCTGGATCTCAGAAAGTCTAGTATAGCATCTGACAGAAAATAAACTTAGCTGTGAAAGAATTGCCAAGGTTGGGGGAATAGTATTCCATACCGGATTCTTAGTCTGCTCGAAAGGCAGTCTCAATTGGAGTTTGCAGTGCGATTATTCGACTCTCTTTAACGGGGAAATTATATGCAGTAGTCAATTTTGTTTCGTACCTGGAAATGCCATCAAGAAACTTGAAACTGCCAACAATATGGAGTGGGCTTGGATACAAATGAGAGAGAGTGAATAAGGTAAAACTTTCATTCAAGATTCACCCCTGCCCACAGTATCATGGTTAAATGTTGATACTTCCATGGGTTTCACTCTTCCAAAAGAGTAATTGAATAAACTGAGTAATGCACTTTCTAGCTCAAAAACTTACACAACAATAAGCACATACAACACATGCTTATCTTTACATCGACAAAATACGACATCTACCTAGTTTGTCAAATCATATAAAGTTTCCATCTATCCTCAGTCTTGTGATCATATAACATGAATTGTCAGTCTTAAGCCTTGAATCATTCAATCCCCCAAATAGATAAGAAATAAAATAATTTCAACAGCAAACAAAGGCAAACTAATTACCCACTGCTGTGGGACACAGGAAATGCCGCAAATTATAACTACACAGGAGAGTATCTCCATCTCAATGGTAATAACAAAATTCACTTTGGTTTGTGATTTGGTTAAAGGAAAAAATAGAAGAAATAAGACAAAGGTTCAACAAATCAATGAATAAAGGCTACTAAGTCTAGCATTCAACCTCAAGCAAGCTAAAAGAATCATAGTTCCAGCTAGACACATGTTAGTTTATTTTTATAACGTAAATACCAACATATAATACCAATACTATTGACGTGGTGCAAAAAATGCAACTAAGACTCTCAGGATATAAACATGTGATGAGGATAAAATTATGGCAATTTAGCAAGGGTTAGAGATGTTACTCACAACTTAATTCCATAATAAAGCAAACTCTTATCCCATGATTCTCATCGGATAAGAAAAGTGTAATAATTTTTAATCATAAAATTTATTTATTTATAAAATATAACAAAATTATTTATTACAAAAATATATTATAAATTATAAAACATGCTTTACAAATAATAAAAGATAGTTAAAATTTATAAATGTATATTATAATTTAGCATAATTCTAGAATCAAACCCAATGAATGACCTAATAGACATAATTCCTACCAAGTGAAGATCTTTATCAAAAGAAATGCAATATTTAGAGATCTACAGAAAGTCTATCTTCTAACAAAGACATCTTTGGTAGGAATTTTTCTATGACTCCTGAATTTTAAGTTTGCTTTCACATGGGAAGATTACCTTTTAAAGTGGGACTGTTCCACTCTAAATAGACAATGGCTTTTTACAAACACAAGTTCCAGGCTTTTACATAAAGTTATTTGCTGGTGCAATAATAAAAGAATCTTCATTTGTCTAATGGACTATTTTTCTTTGATTACCCCTTTTTGACTTCTCAATCAGCATTGACTATAATAATGGGGGCTTAGTAGTTCAAAAGGGCCATCAAGAAGCTGGAAAAACTTGGGATACAAAACTGTTGACAAAAACTTTTACCTTAATGGTTAATTGAAGAATATAGAATGACTAGTGCAAATTGTGACAGAGACTGTGAACCGAAGAGGGCAAAATCATTTTGTCCTAATAAGCTTAAGCGAAGAGAGGCACCATAAATTCTTTAATTCCCTACTTGGTAGAATAAACCTCATTGTGTCAGGTCCTATATTTTTCAACTGTTTCCAAACTTTTCGGTTTATTTGAAAGATCCTATGATTTTGGAGATTTCAACTTTGAGCATAAATACATCTTAAATGGACCTAGAGCAAATAATGCAGTTTTAATCATAGCATATACTGTAAAGTCATGAATACAGTCTGTTCCAACATTGTTTCTGACAAATGTGTTTAAATCAAATCTTGACTGTCCCAAGGGCATTAAACTGGGATGAAATAGATCTCCAGATACAATGAAATTTGTAAATGAAGTTCTGTACAAGGCTCCTGAAAGAAGCATCCAAGATATTATGGAATGTGACAATGGTGCTGTTATCCAGATTTGCATCTAGAACTTTAGAAATAGATATGGGCGAATCTGGAAGAGCATCATTTTGTAGATACACCTCTTCTAATCCTAATAGGATGATTTTCAAAGGAGTTAGGGAAGCCTGGAGTCAGGTACATAAACCTGTATATAGAGTAGATGCTCCTCCTAGGGGTGCCACCAGTATGATACTAGAGATTCCAATATTCAGATGGAGAACATGTTATGGTATTATCAGTTGCTAATAGCCAAGAAGAATTGGAAACAGTAAATTATTCTGAGAAAACACGCAGGCCTGATGTAAGGTTTATAAGAAGAATGAAAGAATATTATGACTTTTGTACATTTTGAAGAATACAAGGATAATTGTCATCAATTCACTATAGACAAAAGCAATAGAATGGAGATGTAACAATAAATAAAAATAAAAACATCAAGGATTATACTAGAGATATAGAAAAGAAGGTTTGTATTCAATGTAGATATCTTATACGAACAAGAAGCACGCTTAAGCTTCTGAACGCTTCAAACTTATTTTATAAATGCTCAAAGCAAAAAAATCAGAGCAACTCATTGCCCTTTCAAACAACAAAGTCCTTCTTTGTAAAAACTGAGGCTAGTTGAGAATTCAACAACGAACAAACAAAGAAAAATAATACACAGACAAAGAAAAGATAGATTCTTTCGTTACTGCACAAGTGAACATTTTTTGTAAAACCCTGTAAAATTATATTGGCTGATATGATTCAAATTGTCCCACTTAAAAAAGGAATCTCCCTATGTGAGAAAAGGCTCAGAACTCAGGAATTTTAGGGAATCCCTGCCGGAGGATAGAAGATGGACTAACTGCTTAATCATTAAGGGAAAGTATGATAACTTTTTTCTTCTTTTGATAGAGTTCCACTTTTATAGAAATTAAGTATATTAGATCTTCATCAATTAGGTCTAATTTAAATAAATTCTTAAATTGGAAAGCCCAAAATTCAATGTACAAGACCAAAGTCACTAGCAACCCAATTCAAAACTCTAAACCTATTTAAACCTACTACCTTCAAACAATAGGTCATCATCTCAAAACCAGACCACAAATGATGTAGTCAAAACAAAGCATCAAGAAGATTGTTAAAATATACCACCCATCACTTGTGGGTTTGCTTGCAGCAAAGAATGTTGTAGAACAGTACACTATAAAAAATCATTTGAAAGCATTAGACACCCTTTACCAATTAGTAAGACTGCTAAGAAGCAATTAACATACAAGAATTCTTCAACAAAGAAAGCTATAAATAGATACCTCAAATATAAGAAACCATCAAGTATAAACTCTTCTCCTAATACAATAATGGAGGTAAATTATGTTGTGACAAGCAAGGACTACTTAATTTATCACAAAACACCAACAACCAACAATCAAAACGGCAATCAAACTAACCATACAAGGCCACGATATTTAGTTCAACAAGAACAACAGAAACCACATTCATGATCAAAAAGAAGTACATAAATCACTAGAAAACAACTGTCAACATTAGATAGTGTAAGATTTGACTTACTCTATTAGTATTATTTTCTTTATTAGCTGTTCCGGGTTTATAGGGACATGCTGGAGGAACCCTCTCCGGTTTCCTATACTCCCATCCAAACAGCCGATAAAATTTTCCCTAAAAATCAACCAATTCAATTCACAGCTCAATGAAATTGAACCAAAATATTGATAATCAAACAACGAAAATCCTTGTCATATAAATCAGAAAGGAGAAAGAATCTATCTCGCTTACCATGATATAATCAAAGAGTAATGGTAGAAGATTGACGATCGGTATAAGGAAAATCGGTAATAAACAGGCGATACAAACCTAAAACAGTAAAATAAAGACAATTCGATCAAATTTTCGGAAATAAATGAAATTGAAATTGCATGAATAGAATGAAGAATCTCGAAATTACCATCTTCAGATCGTTTTGTTGCTTCTCTGTTGCTTTGATTTTAGTTATGGACGAACGATTGCTCGGATGCCTTCGTTGATTTCACATATTTATACCATCTTGGAGATGACGTGGCGTAGTTGTATTTCGACGGCGAAAAAAATTTGAAATCTTCTCCTGCATAAAATTTAAATTTAAATACTAAAATTAAAATTTAATATAAATTTAAAAACAAAAAATTAAAAATCTAACTTAGAAACTCTTAGGATATGTTGGATATTATTTTTTGATTAAAAAATAAGTTTGTCAATATTTTCTAAAAATTATATTTAAAAATAAAAATTGTTCTGTAAAAATATGTTGAATATTAATATTATATAATAGTTAATATTTTTTAAAAAATAAGATTAATTAATTTATATATTAAAAGTTAAATCTGTATAAAGATAAGTTTCCCTAAATATTTGACTTAAAATAATAATAATATAAATTTTATAAATTTATGCAATTAAAAGATAGATAGAAATGATTAATTGTTAGTATTAAGTACAATATTTTATAACATATCTCAACCATTAAATTGATCTAATAATTGAAAATTTATTTTTAAATTTAGGCTAAAAAATTAAATTTAAGAAAACCAACTATATATACAAATACACATTATATATGGGGATGATAATTTTATCTGTCAAAGTCAATATGCATTAATTCTTTATGAATTGTAAAAAAAAAGAAGATATAAATTGAGTAGCTATAATTCATTTTTAAAACAAATAAACACTTATAATTGCGAGTATTTAAAAATTATAATCACTATTATTTCAAAAGGATATTTGCTTATCTATTTTTCACAGTTACATCATTTTGTTGAATTAAAAAAAAAAACAATTATATGATAAAGTTATTTCTTCGGATTTTTTAATTGTTATTTTTTTGCTAAATTTTTAGTTTTGTATGTTTATAATTTTTACACATATATTATGTATTATATTGGGTTTTAATTTTATTTATTGAATTATGATAATTGTAATATTTATAAAAATAATTAGAGTATCTAAAATAATTAGAGACCATGAAAAAGTTTATATTATAAAAATTAATATTATTGAAAATTAATGAAAAAAATAAAATTTATCAAAATTAAAATAAATACCTTTAAATATATCTATATAAATAAATCCATTTTTTGGGTACGGATAAGAATTTTAATATTATTATTTGTCACCAATAATACTATCTATATAGCATTTTCAATTTTTTTAAAATTATCTTGCGACTTCATATATTTTTTTTTATAAAATATTGACATATACAAATGGAAATAAGCATAAACATGAGCTTCAATTGTTGAGACAAGTATGAAAGGTTTTTAATTAGAATCACTTTGTACATATAAAAATTTATTCACATATGATATGATGAAGATATAAATCTTTATTATATTTTTAATTACTATTACCAATTAATTACACAAAAAACTTATAACTATCAATCACCTGCATGAAGTTGTTTAAATAAAAATTCAGATCAAGCAATCGGAAAGGGATTTGGCCTGAAATTGAGTTAGTTCCAAATAGAAAAGGCGAATATGGGGAAGAAGGCTCCTTGAACAAAAACACAAGTTACCTTGCTAATAGATTTTTTTTTTTTTTTTTATAATTTTAATTCCCCCCTCTACCCCAGGTTCTAGACTTAGTCAAATGGACTTCTTTTAGTATTCTGAACTACATTGTAGGCAGATTATAAACTAAAAAGATTTCTAGTCTTTTGAACTACGCTCTCGTAGCATACAACACACACTTTGTCTCCAGGTTTTGAAACTAGATGGCCGGCCAAAACATAGTTGGCCCGCTAATAGATTGTCACCCTAATGAGCTGTTGTAGTTGAATTCCTGTAAATTAAATATTAAGTTTCAGGATGCAATTCAAGAGCCAACAAAACTTGAAACAACTTTCTAGAAGACTTTGTTCCTTGTATGGGGAGGAAGTTCTAGAGAAATTACAAAAACAAATCTTAGCTTAGTTATTACTTATCAAGTTAATCCAAGATGACTCAATCTAGCGCATCCAACGCTTACTCCATTTGTATTTGATTCCATCCAGAAACGGTTTGCATTGCAGTAAACGGCAAAAGATTTTCCACGTGAAAAGTTCAAGGTTTCTCACAAGGAAGAGCAGCTTGTAGAAACCAAAATCAGAAACAGATCAAATAATATCTTCGAAAGGTATCTAGTATTATCAGATATGAACTCCTCAAGTAAACAAACACCGTGTAGACATATAATAATAAGAAGATGACACCATAATTTGTATCAAACTATGACTGTGAACTTGCAGCCTTACAAGGAACATCAGTGCAGTGGCAAACAGGTTTACCAGAAGCTTCCCAGCCATTGAAGCCTCGTTCCAGGACTAAAATGTTGTTTATTCCAGTGTCTTCTTTCACCTCATCGAGATAATTGGCAAGCCTCTTCGCACAAGTTGGGCCCCGAACCTACAAAATCATACAGGACACTTTACACATTGTATAAATCCTTTTGTGAAGCCTTTAATTAAGTTAAGCATTTCTCTTTCCAAAAGTGTTTGTACATAAATAAATTTTTTAAAGAGGAAGATATCAATCACTAAATTTTTAATCAAGAAGTTCTAACAACTAACGGTTATATCTAGCTTGTTTCCAAAGCTCCAAGCTGGTGCTTGAAATGCACATTGAGAAGTATAAAGGAGGGCAACTCAACAGGAGGATGGTGTTCCCGCAGGCAACTCAACTGGAGGATGATGACTTTTACAAGCACAAGGCCATAAGGGAGGGCAATGGGAGCAAGGGAGCAAAAGATGAATAATAATATGAGTTTATGGAACAAGTTTATCAATTAAGTTGCAGAGTCATCAATTAGACTTTCGGAGTGGATTAAGTAAAGAAATTATGAAAATTTTAACAAAGTTATGAAGGAACCCTGATCAAGGAAAATTATAGAGATCCATCCGGAAGAAGATTACATTTATGAGAAAACTTTCAAGTAAATAAAAGGTAAAAAATGCCAAACAAAGTCTATGTTTGCAATGCCAGTGATAAGCCAGAGGAAAGTAAGGATGACTCTAGTACAGAATATCTCAATGAAACCTGTTAAGTCACCTTATACTATTCATAAAGTACCAACTTTGCAAGTGATAAACAAGAGCCAATTGTTCTTTTCAATCATTGCAGCTATCATCTTTCTTGTGAGGTCCCCTAACAAATGAGGCCAGTTCGTCTAGCTACTTTCTAGGTCAACTGGCTACTGTAGTCATCACAGTCCGGGTTCTCCACCACAACCATTTTGTCCGCTTTAGAGAAAAAGGATCCTCACAGTTTTATTACTGTAATGGGTGGTTCACAACCTGCTGTCCATCCTCAAAGGCCTTGTTTTGATCTTAAGAGAGCTTGTGGCTTATATACAACCTTCCCTTTCAATTCGCCTAGTGATACAGAACACCAATGTCACCCAGAGTGCCACATTCACCATTCTTTTCAAGCACACATGCCCCTGTGTGGGGGCCTCCTTCCACAAAACCACGACGTTAGGCTCGACTTTGGTAGCAATTGTCACAACCCTATTTTTATTATGATACAAACCTATGCCAAACTTATAAACCTGAAGCTTTAAAATTTTACTCTAAACACTCAAAATTAAAGTTCAACAACAACTACTCCCTTTTATTTCTCAACAAAATATTCTAACATTTGACATCCACGACAATCAAATACTAACTGAATATTTATACTTGAACTATAACATATACATACACACAAAGGTAATCATGCATCTACAAACATATATTCATCATTATAGGTTCCAAAATTACAAAATCATCTTCATGGAGAATTTAACTGTCTCTCAACTATTCTGTTCCCCATATGATCAAAACCTGAAAAATAAGAGGAGCTAATGCCCAATAGATGTTTATGTACAAAGGTAGCTTCATGAATTTAAAATAAAGAAAATGCCGAATAAAATATTTTCTAATTCTCAATGACAAATTTATAAAATATCATGACAAAATTTAAAAATGACATCTATAAAAGAATATGGACACAAGTAATAATTTATTATAAAAGTTTTAATTAATTCATTCTATGCATACATGGAGCATTATTTCCAGTACTGTTGCTCGTATATGGCCTAACGTGCTTTTGGTGTATTATTTCCAGGGATCATAATCTAGATTTCATTTTTATGAACTTTCACTGCAAGACTGAAATCACATTCATTTTCATTGATGCTACATCAACCATGGCCATCACATTTTCATTTATTTAATCTCCATATTTATATTTTTCGCTAACAATTGTAAATTGAACAAATATAGAATTTTCTTAAAATTGATTGTTTATCGAAACACGAAAACATGACATTGTTATAAAAATCATTCATCTATAGAAATATGACACGTGTTAACATACTTTTCACATTGTATTTATAAAAATAAGGTTCATATGAAAATTACTATTTAAAACTGATTCAAAAAACAATCAATTAGGTCAACATGTAGTAGTTTAGAATTCTTAAATATTCACTTAAACTTTTAATTGGAATAAAATACCCTACTTTTCAATTTTAAAGCCAAAGATTAACCCAACTGATCCAAGCACCTACCTGAATTTCTGAACTAATCCTTATGCTCCTGTGAGTTTCTCTCATTCCTTAAGAACACTTCCTAATATCAATTTAGTAATAACAGTTACTAACTCACAATATAACACTTAAAAACTTATAAGAAAGATACAAAACTAAATTATATGAAATTATTTACAAAAATTTAAAACTAGATATGGCAAGAGCAAAAAATTCTCAACCGTTTCTATCTTTTTTTTCTCCCTCCCTTCTTCTCTTTCTTTCTTCCTATCTTTCCTTTCTTTCCTTTTCTTTCTTTTCTTTTCTATCTTTTCTTCTCAGGGTTTTCTTTTACTTCCCTTAGTTTCCTTTGCAATATTATGTATATATAGTGACTGACTTAGCAAAACAACCTCAACCATTCAATTTCCATTCATTTCCCTTCTTTCACATGTCCAAGCTAAATTATTCATTCTTATCTAATTGTATTATTTCAATTGAGTCATCAATTTCTTAAAAATCACACATTATACACTTTTACAATAAAATACACCAAAGTGACCTCTTCATTTTTCAGGGATATTACAATCTCCCCATCTTAAAAAAATTTTGTCCTCAAAATTTGACATGACTTAACAATTATATAAAACAAGTCTTAACATATATTTTATTTCTCAACAAATATTGTCATATCAAATACAAACTTGTGCTCACTCATTTTACTTTACGTAATTCTAAACCTTTGTTTTCAATCATTATCAGACATAACAAAGTTTACAAATTCAATGCTTGTCTTAATGTTTAAAGAATCTTATACGCTATTATCCATTTTAAAGTCTACAGAATATTCATGTATCAAAATTTAAACTCAAAAATATTTTTCATATTATAAATATTAACTATCCTTGAATCAAATTAACTAAAATTTCAGATTAAATTCAATAAATTCTTACATCAAATCAACAATAATCCTCAAATTAAATTTACCTCAGATAATTCTTTTACTTCTTATAATCAGTATAACCACAAAAATGTTTGAGAATAACAATCATTCTTTTTTATAAGAATTGTACTCTTAAAATTATTTCACTTATATCTCAATAATACCTCAATAAGACAAAAAATTTTACTAATAAATTACGTATTTTTAATGACCACCACGCTTTCGTTGAAGTACTCTAACCCCATATTCATAACTAATCCATATGATACTATCAAACCGTGAAAGGTTCATTCATAACAAAGGCCCATTCCAAAAACAAAACCGTGGAAGGTCTCTTTACCTTAAAACGGACAATATCGATGTGGTGGAGGACCCGGGCTGTGACAGTACTCAAGGGGCAACAAAGTGCTGTATTATAGCCATAACTTTGCTAGTACGGTATACACCAAACTTGATGATAATTAAGCTTTCTAACAAAAGGAATGAGCGAGTTTTTGAGACATATTTGAGTCAACAACATTTGTTAGATTAATGCATAATACCATTACCAAAACAAATGTAGGGATGCAACTCTAGTGAAGTAGATAAGATGACTTTTGGAATAACAGAAGCTGGAATGTAAGAAGATAAAAGAAAGTCAAAGACATGGACAACAACCAATGGAGCAGAAAAACAAGAATATTGTGCCAAAGAAGAAATCAGAAAAAAGCTGAAGCATAAACTTCTATAAACTTCTATGCCCCAAGAATATGTGCCACATTAGATATAGATGTCTCCAAAGCAGATGAGTAATACACTATGTTTGAATGATATAATGCACACACCAATATAGAGGTTTTTCATCTCCGCATTTTATGCCTTCAATTTCATATAAATGTACATCTTTTGGGAACCCCATCCATCATATTTTGTATCTTATTAAAGCCTAAGATATCTTAACCTTTTACCAAAAGAATTTAAAAAAAGACACACCATCAAAGAAATTGGTAGTTTATTTAGGAAATGAGAGGACATCATTGGGGCTAGCCACAGAATTTTTTTTTTGTATCTTTTTACCTTGTTCAATATAGGCCGGTTCAAGTACAGAAAAAAATTTTTATTCAGTCCTTGATTTCATCATATCAAAACCCATTAATGATAATAAGAGTTTCAGAAAAAGAAGTGATTTCAACTTATTGATGAATATATTATAGCCAACATGATACAAAGGAAAAATGTCATTGGTACTATAAAGCACAAATTTAGTACCATTTATATATGGTAACAAACCAAAATCATTCATCTTATTGTTCTTGTCATATTGATATTCTTTATTTGGTAGTCTGGTTATGTTATATATTATGGATTTTAGTAAACATATGAGAAAATAATTTCAAATCAATACTAACGGTACGATGTAGCAGTCACATAACTAATCAAGAAATTTCTCTGTCTGTTTACCGCATGATGCTGCAGTGACTTGAAGTAATATGGAGGACCCAATGTTCAAGTCTAACCAGGATAAAATCAAGTGTGATGCCAAGGCCATCTCACTAACAAGGAATTGCATGCAATCAAAACTAGCAGCTTCAGTTCAATCATCACTATATTAACTAATCAGTGTGTGGTGCCAAAGGTGCAGACTATTAGCTTAAGTTCACTTCTCAAGGATTTTTACCTTCAACTTTCAATGTGAATTACATTGCACCGTACTCTTATAGATAAATCCTAATTTATAAAGACATTAGTCATTACCTTGTTACTCAACAATGCAAAAAAATTCTCACTCTCAAGAAACCAATACACCCTCAGCAACGAAACATCACTCTAGCTGACAGGACATAGGACATTTTTGATATTTTAGTTTCTGTTTAGCATTAGAAGTAAAATTGTAAAAATATTTGATAACACCAAATTTTAATTGGAACCTACTTATATTTTAACTAATAGTTAATATTTTAGCTTCCATCTCACGCAGCTATGGAGTAACAGCTGTGTGGTCACAGCATCTGAAAACTAAACAAAAAGAAACTTGCATGGGACGGACCAATAAAAAGCTTCCATTTCTGCCTTTTGTGTGACCATATGGCAGAGCTGATAACTTCTTATTGGTTCATCCCACCATGTAAGACTTTCTCTGCCAAACATGCCCTCAAACCAGTATCAGATACTTGTCAACAAATTTTGAGATTATTCCTACAAATCCCTTAGATCATCTTTCCCTTTTGCAGTGATTTGAATTCTTGATGATTTAAGGGATTACACAATAATTTAATAGTAATCCCATTAATATCCTAAATTTTAATAAAATGGTTTTTCAAAAAAATTAACAAAAAGGAAGAGGAATAGCAGAAAGAAAGACCTGGCTTAGAGCGCAATGAAAAACAAGGGTATCTTTTCCCTTGACTTCTTGAATAAGATTAGAGATCTTATCAGTGAAGGTTCCACTGGCGTAGTGCAAAGACCCAGTTATATGACCATCATAACTCCTCTCATCGTCCCTTCAGATTATGAACAAATTTTAAGATTATCAACAATAAAAAATCATAATGAAATTGGAAAAATTTATGAATAGAAGTTTCATTGTATTGTACCTGACATCTATAATTGCAATATTTGCCCGTCGTTTGATAGATAGAAGCTGAGACCCGGTTATGTAGGAGACGGTCCGAGCCATTTGCTTTCCCCGTCGTCAGCGGGTTTTGCACCAGATAAATAAGCTTCCAATACAAGGGAATGTACTAAAACATATGCGAAATTACAACATTATCCTCGTTTCCTTTTGAAGTCAAACTTTTGCAAGGGGAGCTTTTGAAAAGGAAATTGATTAATTAAAAAAATTGAACTAATTCATAGCTTGACACTGTAATTTTCAAAAGTAATTTTTATTTTTTAAATTATTAAAATGGATATATCAAATAATTTATTTTATATTCATATAAGGCATATAAGTAGGGTTATTAATTTATGTAAAAAATACGCATTACTAATTTTATCCAAAAAAATATATATTTTTTTAAATAGAGCTAATGACAATTAAAATTTAAGTTGAAATTTACATCAAGAGTATGCGTTCTAGCATTGAGTTTTTAGGATAGAAAGGGATTGACTTGACGACACCATAAAAAGAACAGATGAGTAATAAATATCCACTTATTTATTTGTTGATGATATTTTATTACTTTCTGGGTGTTGAAACTGTATAGGGGATGATTCTAAATTCGTTTTTCGTACTAGATTAATGTAGTGAGTGAGAGTATTTATCGTATAAATGATAAGATGTTTTCTAAATTTTCTAAAGATGCATATATATATATATACACCATAAAAAGAACAGATGAGCAATAAATATCCACTTATTTATTTGTTGATGATATTTTACTACTTTCTGGTTGTTGAAGCTGTGTAGGGGATGATTCTAAATTCGTTCTTCGTACTAGATTAGTGTAGTAAATGAGAGTATTTATGGTATAAATGATAAGATGTTTTCTAAATTTTCTAAAGATGCATATATATATATATATATATGTGTGTGTTTTAATTTTCTAAAACTTAATCAATTTGAATGATAAAATTTATTCCAATTCATTTTCATTGAAACCTAAAATCTTTTCCGAATCCTTTAAGAATATCCATATTCTACTATATTAAAGATGAAAATAATAAAATAATTGAAAATTTAAAAAAATTTACAAAATACTTTTATAACTCCTTAAACAAGTTGTATCCATGTATCTCTATATATGTACACATATACTTGCTATCACATAAAAAAAAAAAAAAAAAACATGCGGGCTTTGCATGGCTTTTTTCCTTTTCATGCCAATTTTCCCCTTTTTACTTTTGAATGACCCAATGTGTGTGCAAAGGAAGCTTTCTTTCAAAATGAAAACTATTCATTTTTTTTTCATTCCCTTCTCACCGTATACACATGTTTATATTATATGATTAAAACCAATTTTGAAACCATTTATTTATTTATTTTCATTCCTTTTTTACTGTATACATATATTTATATTATATAATTAAAACCAATTTTGAAATCATTTATTTGCTTCCATGTTTTCGTAACACTAGAAAGAGGCAAAAGAAGATTGAAACAAAATTTTCTTAATACTATCTACGTGGCATCCATCAAAACAAAATTCAATATAATCATTACACTTGAAAAATTAATCAATAAAAACAAAACACACATATATATATATACAAATAAAACTTTTATCCATTTTTATTAATTATAAAAATTAATAAATATATATTTTTCTTGATAATTGAATTTAATCATATTTGAGATAATAAGCAAGATGATGATATTTGAAAAACAACCATTGTCTCATGTGTTAATTAAGTATTCATTTGATTTAAACAATATTTTTTTAATAAATAATAAATAAATAATTTATTTGTGTAAACAAATGTATACTAATTTATAATTAATAAATAAATTATTTTTTTATTAATTTGATATATTAAAATATATCATTTCAAGTTTTCAATACTATCATAATATTTTTCGGACCGACGAGTGCTAGTGCGTCCTTACTGAAAAACTTTTTTCTATACTATAAAAAATAAAATTACTTACCGATTAACATATTATAGTAATATTATTTTTATGAATACGAAATATCATTAACTAAATTAATGATATATTTTCATCCATCAACAACTTCTAGATTATGTGTGTGATCTCTTGAGTTTACCTTGAACTAGACATGAGCGTATATGAACACATTCGTATCTCTTCAGTATAACCCTTTATATCCGAAGTCTCCAATGATCATAAGTGACCTCTAACAAGATATCATGATCCCTAAACACAGAGAATAACGATTCAGGTAAACCCATATAGTCGTACTTATATGTAATATGGGTCCCTCTACTGTCGACTCCAGATCGAGTACGGGTCATAGAATCGTCAAACCCCTAACTCGATCATAGGATTAGAACCTCAATCATAAACGGAATCCATGTATCCAAAAGCTCATTTTCGAAACATATGTACTCTGGCCAGAGATTTAATTCCCATAAATGATAGTTCTGCCTAGGATCTCAAGCTCCAGTATCTGAGTCATTCTATCTTGACCATCACCTGCTCTCTACAATAAGAACACATTGCTAGTAAACTTCTTTTATCAGGCATGGCTAATCCAGTGCAATGTACACAAGTAAACAATGTGCCTCACTACAGATTACAGCCGTGATGTCTCAGGTCAAAGGACTAATGATACACTAGTACGGTTGTGTGATGAATCATTAATTGTGGATAATTATCCATGTGATTCTATCGCGATCAATCATGTTCAGTGTCACGTTCACCAACGTGGTACCCATGTTTATGCTCTTGTGACATGAGACTAATCACCAACTATTAGTATCCAATACTAATCATTGATAACAGCAAAACATATCGGTAATACAATGTCACTATCCCTCGTGACATTATCTCAACCGAAAATAAGTTTTAGAATGTATTTAAATCAAAGATTCTGTACTCATATCTATAACTCCTTAGAGATAGAATTTCGATACATAATATAATCTGGGACATATCTTGGATCAATTAAAAGAAATAAATAAATCAACAACTAAACATAATACAAGATAAAAATAATCCCATTTTATTAATCATAAATAATTTATAATTAATTACAAAAGGTATATACATGAGAAAATATAACCCTGAATCATATAATACGATTGGTTCTAGGGCATATTTCTAACAAACTTACACTTGCACTTGAACTAATCGTCACGGTATCCTATACACTTCTTTTCAAGATGACGATTCAGTTGCTGTTGTGTCACTGACTTAGTTAATGGGTTCTCTATGTTTTTGCTATGAAATCTTCTGCACGACTAAATATTAGTCGGATATGAACTCTCTAATCAAGTGATACATGTGCTAAACATGTTTAGACTTCTAGTGAGACCATAGTTCCTTAGCCTGCGCTATTACCTTATAGTACAAAGCTACTGGATTGATAATGAAGGGAACCACATCGAGTTCACTCATTAACTTGCGAATCTAGACAGCCTCCTTCGCTACTTCAAAAGCAGCTACATACTCAGCTTCTGTAGCAGTGGTTGCTTAATTGGAACTCTTCCAACTAACAACTCTCCAATACAAATAAAAATAAATGCGGATATAGACTTTCTATTATCCGTATCAGACTGAAAAAATAAAATCAGTATAATCCTCGATTTTTATCTTATCTCCTCTATATGTTAAAACCAAATCTTTTGTACTTCTGAAGTACTTAAGGATTCATTTTATTGCTGTCCAATGTCGTTCTCCAAAAGTTACTTGATATCTATTCGTAACACTCATAACATACGATATATCAGGTCTTGTACATAGCATAGCGTATATAAGATTCCTCATTGCCGAAGTATAAGGAATCTTTCTCATACGCTCTTGCTCAGAATCTGTCGTGGGTTCCATCTTTCTAGAAAGATGAACACCATGACTACAGGGTAAGAAACCCTTCTTGGATTCTTTTATGTTAAACTTCTTTAGCACTATTTTTGTGCACAGGCTGTGACAACGACCTATTATCTGCTTCACTCTATCTCTATAGAGTCGAATCTCCAGAATATAGGTTACTTCACACAAATCTTTTATGGAGAACTCATTAGATAACCATATCTTAACCTCAGTTAACATGCCCACATCATTCCCTATGAGAAGTACATCATCTATATACAACACAAGGAATGTGACAGCAGTGTCGGTTACCTTCTTATAGACTCATAGTTCATCAATATTCTTGATGAAGTCAAATAATTTGACCGCATCATCGAATCATATGTTCCATCTTCTGAAAGCTTGCTTCAATTCATATATGAATTTGTACAGCTTACATATGTTATGATTATCTGATAAAACAAACTCAATGGATTGTTACACATATATGGTCTCCTCAATATAACCATTGAGGAAGGGTGTCTAGACGTCCATCTACCATATCTCATAGTCAAAATAAGCTACACTAGTAAGCAAAAGATGAATGGACTTAAGCATATTCACATAGTCAGTACCATACTTTTGAATATAACCTTTTGCCACCAAACTATCTTAAATGTCACACCCCGACCTATGGGGCCCACCTGTGACAGACGCCACAGATTTCTAATAAGCATTCCTTAGGTCTAGAACGCTTACTAAGAACCTGTAAGGCTGAAATCATAAACAGATATAAAACATTTCCCAGAAATTTTCTTTCAAACTACTTATTACTATGCAATCAAAACAATTCAAATATTTCAAATTCCTATCAAATATAATCATACATTGTTTTTTTTTAAATTAATTATAAGACAATAATAACAAAGATCTTTCATTTCAAAGCGTAATATTACATTTATCTTAAAAGTCCACAA
>JAVXUL010000005.1:2673542-2684616 GCA_035590515.1 Trichilia minutiflora | reverse complement strand
CTCACTAGAATCACATTCTGAATTTCTTCTTCATAATAACGGTGTCTTGGGTGAGGTGAGGGTCTTTGGTGGTTTTGGTTTGGAAGGGTATTCTCATGATTTGGTTGGCTTTGGTTTTGATTTTGGTTTCTCAAGAGTTGGAAGAGTTGTTCTCTATGTTCATTCATCTGTTCTTTAAGTTTTATAGTTACTAATTCTTATGGTGCGGGTGGAGTGGATGATCTACTCATGGTTTCTTAAAGTGTGGTGATATAGCAATAGGTTAATTAAGTTTAAGGTTTTTTTGATCAAAATAAGAACTCCAGTAGAAATTAAAAGGATTCAACAAAGGAAAGATGATAATAAGGTGAAAGATTACTCACTCTTGATAACCCGATGCTCTGATACCAATTGATGCGTTTTACGAAAGATAAGAGTGAATGTTATTCTTCAAATTCGTCACTGTTCATAAGATTAGGGTTTTGAACTCTTAAACAAATTTGTCATGGTTCACAGACTAGGGTTTTGATGTTACTGTTTATAGATTAGGTTTTTGAACTCTTAAACTCTTCAAATAAGGATAATAAAAGAGAAATTAAAGATTATAGCCAAGTATGCAAGGCCTAAAGGCAATGCCACCAGCCAAGGAAAATCCACCACCAAATTTGGTTAGAATTTGGATAAAGGAAGAAGATTTCAAATTAACACTCTAAAAGAAATATATTTCATTCAACCAGCCAAAAATCCTAAAATGAAATAAAGGAGCCTTTTTATAGGCATTACATATTTGCTCAAACATAAAAGAAAGCAACAGATTACATAGAAACTACAAGCATTAATTATAATAAATAACTACACAGGGCTCCAGATTTATGCTTCCAAGGGTTACATAAATGCTTAGCTTCCTTTCCAAAGATTCATATAAATGCTGGTCTATGACTTTGACTCCAAGTGATCAAATTAAGGCCAAATGAAGTGTATGGACTAAGGAAATCATGGGCTGGATGAATTTGGGCTTGGTCTAGACAAATATGGGCTTATTTTATCTTATTTTGGAACAAATTGGGGCTGAATTAAAGCTTGATTTACCTTGGAGCAAATTCATACTTGATTTATCTTGTGCTGAATTTACATCAGTTAAATTATGAGAAAACATTCTTGCTAGTTACTATGATAAAATTCATCTACATTATGCTAGCCATAGTCGTATAATATGATTATGAGATTTAACAAATTGATGTAAAGACAACATTTCTCAATAGTTACATTGAGAAAAATCTATTTATGAAACAGTCTGTTGATTTTGTATCTTTTGCTAAATCAAATAAGTATATAAATTGTATCGATCCATTTATGGGTTGAAGTAAGCTCTTAAAAGTTGGAACATTTGGTTTGATGAAACAGTCAAAATGCTTGGTTTTATCAAAAATCCGGATGACCCATGTGTATACATGTAGATTAAAGATCATGTGATTACATTTCTGATATTATATATAGATGACATATTATTGATTGGTAATAACGTATATATGATGGCAAAATTCAAACTCTGGTTATCTAGAATATTCTCTATAAAAAATTTAAAAGATGGGATTTATATTCTCAAGATTCAAATCTATAAAAAGAGATCGAAAAAGATAATTAGATTATCCCAGAAATTGTACATTGAAAAGTTATTGAAAAGGTTCAGTATAAATAATTCTAAGAGAGATCCTTTCAATCGAAATCTTTATCTTTTTAAAAATAAGGGTCCAAAGACTAATAAAGAGTGACAATTGATGTATAGTATTTTATATACATCAGCTATAATTAGCTTCATATACGTTATACTATTTATTAGACTTGATATAGCTTATGAGATAAGTGTTATCAGCAGATATCAGGCCAATCCCAATGAAAAATACTAGTCAGTAGTGAAAACAATCCTTAAGTACTTAAGAAGGCCTAAAGATTTGATTTTGAGTTATAGATCTCAAGAGTTAAGTATTCATGGATACTTGAAATTAGATTTTCAATCGGATGTGGATGATCAAAAATTTAAATCTGGTTCATATTTTTGTATAATAAAGGAGCTATCAGTTAGAAGAGTTTTAAATAAATGACAACAATGGACTCTAATATAGAAGCTAAATATGTCACTACTTTAGAAGTAGCTAAAAAAGTAGTTTAGAGGCAAAAGTTTATGTCTGAACTGGATGTAGTTCGTAGTATGGTTTATCTTATAAACGTATTTTATGATGATACAGATGTCATAGCATAGGCAAAAGAATGAGAGCATACTAAAAATCCAGGCACTCAATAAAAGTATCACATTTTAAGAGAATTTATTGGTGTTAGAGAAATAATAATTCATAAGACATATTCAGTAAAAATATAGAAGGCTCTCTCATTAAAGCGATGATACTAAAACAACAAAACTAACATCTTAAGAAGATGGGTATAAGATACAATAACGAATAGCTTTAGTATAAGTGAGAGTTTGTTAGTGATGTATGCACTAATAGGAGTGGACATTTTGAAATTATCCAATCCAAACTGTTAAAATTGACGGTTTTGATCAGTTTGAAAAATTTCTGGATCGACTTATGAATTGATATTTTTCAAATCGCTGTTTGCGATTTGGATTGTAGATTGAATCAATTCCAAACCACAAAATCGCAAATCAAACTGCTTAATATTATCTTATAAAATTTTTATTATTATTTATTTATCATCTCAAATTATATATGATTTGCCTTTATATCTTTCATATAATAATAATTAATAAAAAAAATTATTCATAGATGGATTAAAAAAGATGATATTCACAAAACTTACTCTTAAGAGATTATAAAATTGATAATAATCAATTATTATATCTTTAATTTTATAATATAATCCAAACCACTTTAAATTGCACTTTGCGATTTAGTTTGGATTGGTTTGTAATATATTAATGAATTAGATTAGATTGATTTATTTTGAAACCGTAATATATGGTTCGGTTTGAAATTTTATATCAAACTGATCCAAATCGTATATGCCTACCCCTATACCCTAAAGCCATTCGTGTTATCGATTCTGGGTATTTTGTATTGAACTACTGTATGTAATATGTACTATATATGTACATTAATAAAGAAATTATTTTATATTCATATGTCTATATTGCTTTCTCTTTCTAATCATACTAATGATAGAGTATACATATAAACAACCCAGATAATTTATTTATCTAAATTATTTTTATAAAGACCGTATCGATCGGGTATTGATATTACATTGTAGGCACACTGAATATTTTCGATAAATATCATAAGATGATATTAATACAGGTAATATAATAATCATGCTTTAGGATATTAGTGTGAACTTACAGTTAGAGAGCTGTTTTTGGAACGTGCCCTAAGATATGATGAATTACACGGAAATATATTGTCAATGATTTCTAATATAATTTTACTTTGTGCAAGGTACTCTTTTAACCTGAGACATTATTATTGTTATTCAGTATAGATGCACATTATTTATATAGTATATAAATATGAAACTAATTATATTTTGCATACTAAAATCGATTTGGTCATGTGTTATTTATATCAAGATACAAATAATTATCAATATGGGATCCGTTGACTTGATACAAAGGATTTTGAGATTCTATTGACTCAATCTAGATTTGAGTTTTCTAGTGAATATTTGTAAATGCCTGAAACCTAAATTTTTGATCGAAGCACTTAAAAATTACATGAAAGAGTTTTATAATAACAAGTTTAGTGTATAATAACCATTAGTCTAAGTGAAAACTGACTTTATAATTTTTGACTTTCGTGAGCCTTAATTTTGTTGAGATTTGATGAACAGAAGAAATTTACAATCAATTATAAAAAGTTCGATAAAGATTTTCTTCATTGTAATTTAGGAGCTATGGTATATTGTTAGATGTAAACCATAGTCATTGAGTACAATGATTTGAAACGGAATCAATAAAATTGATTTTGGCTCATAACTAATATATCAGTGAACCCAATAGGTCATAATATATAATCTATGATCATTCTATTCATTGAAAAGAGTAATTATTATCCACAAGAAAGCTAGTATTTTCGGAGATATTAGTAGACTAAAAAACGTAAACGATTTACGCATTAAATATTTTAACAAATTTGAAAGCTTTGTTTTATTATCCAAATATAACTTAAAACAAGTTATAATATTTCTTAAGATTAAAAATATAAATAGAATTAAAATAAGTTTGACCAAAGTAAGTTTGATCGGACTTAGGACTTATTTATCATAAAGTTGATAAATGATAGTTTAAGTGTTATTTATGTTTACTATTTCAAAACTTCCTTGACAAGCTTTGGGAGCCATTTATCTTTGACTAAAAGGTTAAGGGCATTTGAGCAAATGAAAAGAAAATATAAATATAGGTCATTTTTATATCTTTTAAGTAATTAAGAGATAATTTTTCAAAAATTGAAAAATTACAAAGCTCTCTCTTTGTTCCAGTTCAGCCATAAGGGGTTTGATCATTTGGTATTTGATTTCTTAAGGACTTGTTAATTTACAAGTTAATCTTCATCATTTAATCATTAAAAGTTAGTGATTTATGCTTTGATTTGGTCAATTTTATGAAATCAAACCATATAGCATGCAAAAATGCTTATAGACCCTAACCACATGATAAATCATACAATCAACTTTCAATGAACATGATTGAGACAGAAGTAATCTTGTTCTTGTTAGTCCTCACATTTATTTTGTGAATATTGGTTTACTAATTCAGTAAGGAATACTTAGAGTAATTCTTTCTTGTATTATTTGAATTCCTAACCACTGGGAGGCTACCAGATATCACTATTGTTCTTAGGTATAGGTCAAGATGTTCTTGGTCAAGCTAATACCAGTCAGGGTTCTAGTCTTCTTTAGTAGGTTTCACCACGTATATGTCTAAATAATTATTCTTGACCAGGATTTTCACCTGGTTTCTCAAGTCCTTGCACTGGTTAGTGTTGTTTATAATCTTTATGAAATTTACAAAATTTGTTCCTTGTTCATCTCATGGACCTTACTTTCATCTGTTATGACTGGAGCAAAAACAGTTTCTATTGTTTTGCATCCTCAAATATTTTTGACAAAAATGCCTTGAAAGGAGTAAACTTTCACTCCTGCACCTGATCACCATCCTAGGTGGAATTTCTGCTGCTAGTCTTTTATGATAAGGTCAATCCTGCGATTCCCCCTCTGTCTGTCCTTTCTCTAGCCTTCATTCCACGATCGACCTCTCCTCGATGTTCCTGCCATTTATTCTTCTTTCAACTTTAGCGACATTTGCCCTCAATCTCAACTTCACCAAATAATTCATGACGAATTGCTTCATAGGAATCAATGGATTGCTTGTGGATGGAAGACATGCCTTTTCCATGCATAGCCCCTTCTTGAGGCCTTCCAAGATTAGAAGGTGGCGAAAAGCCCTCAAATCCATCACTTCGTGAAACCTTTTTATAAAGTTCCTCAGTGTCTCATTTGGTCCCTGTTTTATCATTAGTAAGGATCTTAGGTTTCTGATAATCAAAATTACTCCCCTGAATTCTCGCACAAAGGCTTCAGACTATTACTTAAAGCTATAAATACTTTCTAAGGTCAAACTTTATACCAATTTCTTGCCTATCCTTCTAGTGCTAGAGGGAAGGACCACCATGTTTACAAATATGTTAGGCTCTAGTCAGCATTATTTCCCTATATAGGTTGAGATGCAACTTCAATATTTTTGAGATGCTGTTTGTAACATCTTGAACTTACACAAGAGTCTTAGATTTAAAATTTCCCTTGAAAAGGAGAAATATGAATATAAACTCAAATAAGATGGCTACTTAGGAATTCCCTGTTAATCATACATTCTTTCTTCCTTCAACAACTTTATCAGCCTCTTAATGTAATCTTCAACCTCTTTTTTACTTATTATAATTGCTGCTTTTCTATTCTTGAGATATTTTTTATTGAGGTACACCCTTGTTTCTGTTGAGTCTAGATTGAGGTTAGGATCTCGTCTTTTACTCTTTCCATGACTATAAGGGTTATAATAGTGCCCTGGTTCTTGTGCCTTAAAGACTCTAAAGAGAATATGGAGATTTCTCTACTGACTCCCAACTTGATGCAACTTCTCAATTATCTTTCCTTTTTCTTTCTGGGCAACTGTATACTTTGGCCTTTTCTAAAGAGGATTTGGGATTGAGGGACTAGCTGTGATTTTCTCACGATTGTGGTTAAGGGTTTTGCTTTTATCAAGCTCTGATGGGGTCTCTATTTGCCTAGTTGAAACCACTTTATAATCTTTCAAAATCCACCTTTTTATCTCCAGTACCTCACTCTCTAACATCTTCGTTCTATTGGTCAGTGCCTATGCTTACTGACTCTTTCTTGAACATTGCTCTCTAACCAACTAGAGAGTCTTTCTTTTTTGTTCTCATTGTTACTTAACCACAGGTGAGGCAAAAGTGTGCCCATGCAAATTGCAGCTACTGGTGCTAAAGAGTTCTGTATCTCATACATGATCCATTGTCTGAACGATAATGTCTTTCCACTCGACTGAAGGAGTTTATGTGTGAAAGGGCTCATGTTATTCTTTGTCATGTGTTTTGGGATGGGTTTGTGTTTGAAAGTGTTTGGAAAAAGTCCGGAAGTGGCCTAGGGATGTTTGGAAGCAACCTTGAAGTGATTTTTTGTGACACTTTCTGAAATTTTAATGGGAATGTTTTTTTGTGTGTTTTCCACAGAAGATATGGCTGGCTATATACACCTTGGAAGCAACAAATGTTCACGTATCAAGTTAATCCAAGAGAGCTCAATCTAGCACATCGACGCTTCCTCCATTTGTACCTGATTTCACCCAGAAAAGTTTTGCATTGCAGTAAAGGACAAAATTTTCCATATGAGTTATTTCAAGGTTTCGCACAAGGAAGAGCAATTTGTAGGAACCAAAATCCAGAAAACATTACATTATATCGTTGAAAGCTATCTAGTACTGTCAGATATGAATTCATCAGGTAAATAAACAGTGTAGATATATAATAATAAGATGGCATTATAATATGTTATTTCTGAACTGTAATTTGTATCAAATTATTGCTGTGCACTTGCGGCCTTACAAGGAACATCTGTGCAGCGGCAAACAGGTTTACCAGAAGCTTCCCAGCCATTGAAACCTCGTTCCAAGACTAGAATGTTCTTTATTCCAGTATCTTCTTTCACCTCATCAAGATAATTGGCAAGCCTCTTTGCACAAGTTGGACCCCGAACCTGCAAAATCATAAAGGACACTTCACCCATTGTATAAATCCTATTGTGGAACCTTTAATTAAGTTAAAGATCTCTGCTTGCGATTCCGTTAGTAAATAAATAATAAATAAATTTTTTAAAAATCCTATTGTGGAAACTTTAATTAAGTTAAAGATCTCTGCTTGCGATTCCATTAGTAAATAAATAATAACTAAATTTTGTAAAATCAATCACTAAATTTCTCCTCAAGAAGCTCTAACAACTGATGGTTATATCTAGTTGATTATCGAAGCTCCAAGCTGATGCTAGAAATGAACATTGAGAAGCATAACCGAGGGCAACTCAACAGGAAGCTCGTGTTTCTGGAAGCAACTCAACTAGAGGATGATTTCTATGAACACAAGACCATAATGGAGGCCAGTGGGCAATGAGAGCGAGAGAACAAAAGATTAATAATAAGAGTTTATGCAACAAGTTTATCAATTAGGCTGCAGAGTCATCAGTTAGATTGTCAGAGTGGACAAATTATGACAAATTTTAACAAGTTAGGAAGGACCCATTATCAAAGAAGATTATACAGATCCATCTAGAAGAAGACAACATTTATGAGCCCAATTAGAAAACTTTCAAGTAAATAAAAGATACAAAATACCATAGAAAGTCTACTTTTGCAATAGTATGGAATCTCCCAAGAAGCCTGTTAGGTCACCTTATACCATTTGTAAAGTAGCCAACTTTGTAAGGGGTAAACAAGAGCCATTTGTTCATCTTTTCAATCATTGCAGCCACCATCTTTCTTGTAAGGTACCCTAACAAATGAGGCCAATTTGTCTCACTACTTTCTAGGCAACTGGCTACTGTACTCAAGGGGCAAAAAAGTGCTGCATGATAATTAATTTTTCTAACCAAAGGAATGGAGTTTTCAAGAAATATTTGAGTCAATAACATTTGTCAAATTAATGCATAACATTATTACAAAGACAATTATAGAGATGCAACTCTGGTGAAGTGGGGAAGCTGGAATGTAAGAAAGTATAACAAAATCAAAGACGGGGATAAGAACCAATGGAGCAGAAAAACAAGAATATGTGCCAAAGAAGAAATCAGAAAAAGCCTCAAGCATAAACTTATATACCCCAAGAATATGTGCCACATCAGATACAGATTTCCCCAAAGCAGATGATGTGCCACATCAGATACAGATGTCCCCAAAGCAGATGAGTAATACACTATGTTTGAATAATATAATGCATGCACGAATATAGAGTTTTTTCATCTCTGCATTTTACAGTTTCATATACCTGTACATCTTTAGGGAGCCTCATCCATCCTATTTTGTATCTTATTAAAGCCTAAGATATCTTACTTAACCTTTTCCCAAAGACTTTGTTAAAAAAAAAAATCACCCTATCAAAGAAATAGGTAGATAGGACATGAGTGAACATCACTGGGGCTAGCTACAGAATTTTATTTATTGTTTTTTTACCCTGTTAAATATAGGCCGTTTCAAGTACAGAAAAAAAAATTATATTCAGTCCCTGATTTCGTCATATCAAAAGCCACTCCAAGTATAACTATTAAAAGCTTCAACGATAACAAGAGTTTCAAAAATTGATGTGATTTCAACTTATTGATGAATATTATTATAGCCAGCATGATTCAAAGAAAAAATGCCACTGGTAGTATAGACCACAAATTTTGTACTATATATTGTGCTCACAAACCAAAATCATTCATTTTATCATCCTTTTTACATTGATATATTTTATGAGGTAGTCCGGTTATGCTATATAATATGGATTTTAGTAAAAGTAAAAGTAAGCACAAGTAGAGAAAATGATATAGATATATTTTATGCATATGTGCTTCAGTGGGTGAGCTTACTCTTGTGGTTACATAGTAGTTTTATAATAGATTTGTACTTGAGAATGAAAATAAATTAAAGTTATTTTGACTGTTTTAAATTGAAGAACAAAAACACTTCTAACATGCAAATTAGGAGCTTGAAGATTAACAGTGTGTTAGGTAAGGCAGTCACCAAGAAAATAAAATGTTTGAAATATATATTTTATTGTAATACACCTCATGAAACCTGTTTGACTAATATATTTATATATTTTCCTTCTGCCACCATATACTATGATCCTACAAAAATATAGCTTTGGTTGTTCATATGAGAAAATGATTTCAAACCAATACTAAAAGTATGATGTATCAGTCACGTAAATGATCAAGCAATTATGCTGTTTGTTTACCACATGATGCTTCAGTGACTTGAAGCAATATGGAGGACCCAATTTTCAACTCTAGGAGGGATAAAATCAAGTGTGATGCCAAGTTCATCTCACTAACAGGAATTGCACACAATCAAAAGTATTAGCTTCAGTTCAATCATCACTTTATTAACTAATCAGTGTGTGGTACCAAAACATATATTCCACACATTGCATACTATTAGCTTAAGTTCACTCCTCAAGGATCCTTACCTTCCAGACTTCCACTCTGAATCACACAGTACCCATATATCTGATTGTTAAATCCTAATCTATAAAGACATAAGTCGTTACCTTGTCACTCAACAACACAAAAAATTCTCAATCTTAACAGACCAATATGCCCTCAGCAACGAGAATATCACTGTATCTGACAGGACATAGGACATGTTTGATATTGCTAGTTTCTACTTAATTTAAAAGCAAAGTTATATGAATATCTGACAACACAAAATTTTAATAAGCCGCACTTCTTTTTTAATTAATATTTGATATTTTAACTTCCATCCCACGCAGTTACAGAGCTATAACAACTTTATGGCCACAATATCTCAATACAAAGTGAAAAAAAATAAAAAATTGTTTGGGGGACAAATTAGAAGCTTCTATTTCTCCTTTTGCAGGACCTGGTGACAGTTTCATATTGGTCTGTCCCACCGGACTTTCTCTAACAAACGTGCCGTCAAACCAGGATCAGAAACTTGGAAACAAATTTTGAGATTATTTCCACAAATCCCTAACAATCATTATTAATAGTTAAACAACTTTCCCTATTGCAATGTTAGAATTCTTGATAATTTGCTGGTTTACACAAAATTTAACAGTAGGCGCTTTAATATCCTAAATTTTGACAAAAGGATATTGAAAAGAAGAACAAACATTAATAAAAGGAAAAGGAAAAGCATAAAGAAAAACCTGGCTTAGAGCGCAATGGAAAACCAGGGTGTCTCTTCCCTTGACTTCTTGAATTAGATTAGAGATCTTATCAGTGAAGGCTCCACTGGCGTAGTGCAGAGACCCAGTTATATGACCATCGTAACTCCTCTCATCGTCCCTTCAAACTATCAACAAATTAACAACAAAAAATCACAATAAAATTGGAAAATTTTATTAATAGTTGTATTATATTGTACCTGACATCTATAATGGCAATATTGGGTCGTCGTTTGATAGAGAGAAGCTGAGACCCAGTTATGTAGGAGACGGTCCGAGCCATTTGCTTTCTCACGATGCCTCACTCCGTCGTCAGAGGGATTTGAACCAGATATGCTTGCAAACTTCAAATTTACGGGAATATACTTTCAACGAAGAAGACTATAAAATTAGGGTTTTAACCAACAATAGTCAAACAGTAAAGACTATAATAATTTTTATTTAAAAATAACCGAGATCACTGTTTGATGACGAAAATATCCCTAAATTCAAAAGAAAAAGAGAAGCAATTTGGTGTGGTAAGTTCCGCTGGAGCGCACCATCGAAAGTGCGACATGGCGCCCATCGAGCGCGCCACGTCGCATTTCCGATGGCTCGTTGGAGAGCGCTATTGGAAGTCCACGTGGCGC
>JAVXUL010000005.1:2650847-2664195 GCA_035590515.1 Trichilia minutiflora | reverse complement strand
ATATATATATAATAAAAGAAAACAATTAACTGAAAACATCAATGACAACTCAAGATCTGCAACCAAATATTTCCATTATCAAATTCTGCCACAGAAAGATTGTTCAATCCTACTCGATTTTTTAAGGATGAATTTATATATCAACATTTTATTACATATCTATCTATCTATATATAAGAAAAAAAACAAATTTAAATTTTTTTTTAAAAACATCAATGATTACTCAACTCTCATGAGCTATACATTTTCTAATATTTTGTTAAAAAATAATATTTTTTTTAATAATTCAAAGTATTAAGATTTTATTTGGATCAACAGACTTTGTTCAATTAATTTTTAAAAATATTAATTAAACATATCACCATTAAGATGTTCCGTTTAAATTATAATGTGCACCTAAATTTTATTTTGTTTATTTTTTTTAAAAGACACACACACACACACACACACACATATATATATATATATATATATATGTAATGGTTTTGTTATTACTACTTGAGTTTAGAGCCAAACCTCTGTTTCTCAATCATCAAATTCTGCCAAATAAAAAACAAAGAAGCAACCCGTTGTGAGATAGATAGTGTTTGAATATTGAACATTTGGACCTTGGTTTCGCCATACATATATCCATTTTTCTGTTTATAATATCCTATAGTATCATTTTCCTTTCCATATCCGTAGAAAGCTCAAAAGCTAACTCACCAACGACCCCATCTGCTTCCTTTGCCCATTATTGGCTTTCCTCTGCATCATCTCATTCTCTAGTAGTAGCTAGTTGCATTCAAAATTAAATCATGTTTCATACAATATATATTTTTTTTAATTCCTTCCATTCAAAAGGAAGCATAAATTACTTATATTCAATCAAAGGCTCTTTTTCATGTACTTCTATCTGAGTGAGGTTCGGGATTTGTTCCATTGCCATTTTTCTTTATCTAAAGATTAATTAATGTATTTAATATATACTTAAAATATATGACCTATTTTATATATACATGTGTGTGTGTATGTTTGTATGTATATAGTGCCTTCACCTTTCATGAGTTGGAGTAGTAACCATTCCTTCCAAATGGAGGGTTTGAACTTGCCACTTTACGTGGAAATTTTTTCACCCCCGACAGATGTTTAATACATAATATTAGTAGATAGTAATATTGTAATATCGAAAAAAAAGAACCTTATAGCAAAACTTTTAATATTAAAAATATAAAATATGTAATAGATGATAATATTTTAAGATTTAAAAATAATTTTCATGGCACCTTGAAAGATGATATAAACAAAAACAAATGCTCTTCCTTTATTCAGACATGACAAGAGAAAACACAAAACAACATCACCTCATCTTTTTTTTTTCAAATCCTTTATTGATGGCCAAACGAAAACCATTCTTTTGGCTTCATTCATCAATCATAACCCACAATTTCTCCTCTCTTTGATTTATTGCCTTTTCCCATCTCATATATTGCGATTTTCTACCTAGTTTTTGTACACCAATAACAAAACCATTACAAAAATAAAATAAAGATTCAATTCAACCCTTGATCTCAAGGCACCCTTTTCTCAAAAAGAAAAACACCAATAGAGAGAGAATTTTTCTTTTTCGTTCTTAAATTCGATTTCTCCTCCAACATTCAGGTGTTAAGGAATGGTCTCTCTTGCCATCCCTGCAATAATCATAGACCAAATGGTGGGCTTGAACCCATCTCATAGCCCAATATTGTTGCCGGCTAAGACCTCCGGAACGGAATGGAGAGGCAGAAACCGGCCTACACCGAGGTGAAGCATAGGCGGTGCAACCAGCTGCTTTGAAATTAGTATACCTAGCAACAAATGGTTGGTATCTATAATCAGCTTTATACTTCCCATCTTCAGTAGCCCAGTCTGAAGCATCCCATATTGAACCATACACCCACATTGGCCTTAAGGGAAATGTTGCTGCACTTGTCCTTGGATACCTCCTTATGGGAATGTCATCAACCAAAAATCTGAAATAAAAATAAATCTCAAAATTAGAAATAAATAATTTATATTTATTTTATTCCTATTTTATTATTATATAGATTTTGTACTTTTTCTCGTTACCATGTGACGTTGATTCTTTTTATTATTATTTCTTGGCCTTTCTTTGATTTTAGTGAGGGAAGTACTATCATTTCCACCTATCTTTTCTAAACTATTTGTGGTGGACATGTGATTCATTATTGAAAAGCACAAAAAGCAAATACAGTTCTTAGCCAAAGAGAAAAAATCCAACATAAAAAATCCAACCATAATAATAGTAATTATTATTATTATTAATTTATTAATAACTTATTATCTAACCATTATTTTTCATTTTTCCTCCTTCTTCTTCTTCTTTATTTCATATCAAATGCAAAAGCTTGACATGACTTAACCAATAATATACAGATACAATAATTTAAAGGCTGATTATTACAAGTTCTATATAATATATATATAATTTTATTTCAAAAAAAAATGTATTGTAGGAAAAAAACAAAACTACCACATTCCTTCTGTAGCATACTGGAAATATATATATATATATATATATAAGACATACAAAAATAATATAATATTTTCACATCAATTATTGTATTTAACAATATGTTAAAAATTATAAAAACTTGCTTTTTACAAAATAATGTCAAGCTTAAAAACGATTACAGTAAAGCTAGCTTTGTATAACTTTGGCATCATTAACTTCAAAATAATATAACTTGTAATTTTCATTTTGATTTTCAAAATAATGTTTTTGTGAAACATTACCAAATCCTAAGTTCGACTTGGACCTTTTGTGGAATAAATCATAAAAGATTGTAGATGATATTCAAAGAGCGTGTGTGTGTGTATATATATATATATTAGCCTTAATTTTTAATTAATTAAAAATATAGTTAATTTAATTTACTTACATGAGTTCTTTAGGACTCCATAAAATAGCATAATGGTGAAAGTCTTTTGTTGGATCAAACCATAAATGAAATTTCATCTCCCTCCCAATAATTCTTCCATCTCCACTTCCTCTAATGTAAACATTGGTCTGTAAAGTATATGGCTTCCCAAATGTTGTTCCAAGAAATTCTATATCAACTTCATCATGGTGACCGGGATGAACTTCATTGTTGGAAAGCTGAAATACCATTCATCAAATCAAATTTTGTTTTCAGGATATTAAATGGATCAATTAGGTTAAAAGTTGGTCCAAATCCTTACATAAAAAGCTGTTATAACTCCAGCTGTGTACCCACGTTGAAGCTTGATGGATGCTCCAAAATATCCTGACCTGAAAGGTTTCACTGATTTGAATCCACTTCCTGTGTGTTTTCAGAAATCAGGAGATGATCAAAATCAGAAACCCATTTCAGGAAATAAGTATAAAAAACAAAAACAAACAACAATAAGGTATATAGGATTAAGGTACAAAATGCAAAATGTTATTATGCGAAATAGACCTGAAGTACTATCAAGCCAGATCGCTAATGCATTTTGG
The DNA here is from genome assembly GCA_035590515.1 of Trichilia minutiflora. Classification (NCBI taxonomy): domain Eukaryota; kingdom Viridiplantae; phylum Streptophyta; class Magnoliopsida; order Sapindales; family Meliaceae; genus Trichilia; species Trichilia minutiflora. The sequence goes on along the minus strand of JAVXUL010000005.1, from coordinate 2,660,696 downwards.
TCAACTCTTTGATGCCGAGGACCCCATAGATTTCTGAATCCTTTGTAAAAACTCATGGACCTAAACTTGGAACTTGGCCAGTATCCTGGTGAAGGAGGCCAATAGGCATTGCTTGAGGAAACTAGGAGGCTTAGAACAAGGAAATGAAAGAGAGCCATCAAGAAGAATAATTGTGTTGAGAAGAAGTAGAATGATTTGTGTGAATATAAATGCAGGATTATAAAGCAGAAGACAGAAGCAAAATGTCTATGGAGGAAAAGGGTATGGCAGTACAGTTTGCTATTAATAAGAAGATTAGTGGGTCCCTTTTCAGTATTATGGTAAATAAGAAAGACGTATGTAATTGTAGGAAACTTTGTCCTTTCAGAAATTTACAACAACTTCCATTTTCACATTATTTATGAGAAAATCTGTTAACTTTGCTGATGCTTGAAAGGTTGGAAAAGCTTTGGAAAAGGAAAGAAGATGAGATTTAATACAAATGGGAAGATGGGTGTCTTAGATGTGTTCTTTATGCATCATATTATATATATGTATTTTCTACAGGAATTTGTGCTGAAAGTTCTCTTTCCTCATTGAAAGCTCCATGCATTTCTGTCAATGCTTTTAAAGCAGCATTGTAGGATTACCCCAAAATTGTAAGCTTTTTACCATTATATATTTTCGGGTTGGTAGTCAGTTTCCAGGCCATGGAGGATCAAAGTGGGGTAGATTCTGATTTAGTCAATTTTTATGACTCAAGTGTGAGTAATTGTATGTTTGAAACCTCTGAAACTCAATTACTAAAGTGGGTCATCAAGTATCACATCTGGGACCTTAGTGTTTGATTTGATTACTTGTCTATGTACAATAGTGATTGATTGGTTCCATCAAAATGGAATATTTATGGACTGTGAATTATGTTGTATTTTGGTGATGAATTTGAGATCAGAATCCGTTAATTACCTTGTAATCTTCTTGTTTTGGTTGTTTATGATACCATTTTTGGCATAAATTGAACAATAATTTACAGGAAGAAGAAGTAGGGACTTCACCATTTATATGGGGAGAAGAAAATTCAGGCTCTTAACTCACCGTTCTTGTTTTGACATGCATGTGTTTCCAAAGACACATTTGGATTATCCGATTCAGCAGAATTTAATACAGAGTGAAAATCATATAATGAAATTTGACCGTAATTCATCTATTTGGTTAAAGTTGCCATTCAATGCTATCGTTGAATTTTTATTTATCAATTTAAGTTTTTTTTTTTTGATAATTTAACATTATACCAAAACTAATATGGTTTGATTTTGCCTTTTCGACTTCCTTAATTTACATGATTGTAAAATTAAATTGCAATTTTTTAATTTTCTTTAATTTATATATATGATCATACAATTAGATCACATCTTACATGAAAAGATGTTATAAGCTCTTTAAAATTTTTAACTTTTATTTTTTTGCAGTTTACATAAGTAAAAAAATTAAATTAAATTTTATTTAAGAAAGTCTGTTAAGACCTATTTTTAAATATAATTGAGTTTAGAACAATATAATACGTTGATATATGAAAAAAGAAAAATGGCAAATGAAAGTGACATCATTTTTCACCCATATATAAAATAATTCATGGACCTTTTTCTCTTAAAAAAAATTATGCAAGGAGTCAATTTGTAGAAAAAACTATAAAATAATAAAGTAAAAATTCTGTTACTACTATTGTGTCGGCCAAAGAGGAAGAGAGCATGGAGTTGGTATTGGGGGGCCTTATTTATGCATACTAAGTTAGGAAAGTTATTATCATAGCAAGCATCTTCAATTAAAAAAAAAAATTATTATTATCATAGCAAGCATCTTCAATTAAAATAAACTTTTAAAAAATAAGATCAAATTTTATTAAAAAATGAATTTAATTGTCACAGTCTAATAAAGTTATATTACACGTGTTAATGCCTTTTGTTATTATTATTATCATAATTAATTAATTTTTATTAAAATATATACTGTTACTTTCTTTGAAGTGAGCATGACAAGAAACGAAGGCCAATCTCATCTCATGTTAAACCAAAATATTGGCCAATAATCATAATAAAAAAATCCATCATCAATTGAAAGAAGTGGATTCCAATATTTTCAAATGATTATATCTTATACCATATGAATGATTATTGGATAAATGATGATGCTTATGTATATATATAGATATATATATATTCATTATAGGGATGAAACAAATTATAAACCATTCAACATATAATAATTAAGAGTCTTAATATAAAGACAATAAAAGAGTTTACAATGTCTTAAGATAAAAAATATGTTTGAAGATTATTTAAATATTTTTTTAGAGAAAGACCGGTTCGAGGAAGTGGGGTTGAAAGATGAAGAAATGAAGCTAAAGAGACAGAACAAAATCGACGAGAGCAAGCAATCAAGATTGACACTAGTCTTGGTGTCAGTTATGGGCTGGAGGATGAAGCCAGTACCGGACTTAGCGCCATTTCTAGCTCTGATCGGACTCTAGAAGTTTGGTCTTCATGCAAACGATGCCAGACTCTTGTTTGGATAGGTGTCGAATTCCTTCTGAATCTCAGACGAAAAAATTTAATTTTCTTATTTCAAATAGGATTGGTCTAGGATTAGCATAACCGAGCTTTATTATTAGTTAAAACTTGCAAAAAATTTAAAATTTTAGCAAAGATTTAACTTATTTATAAATATAAAATATTTTTCTAAGTTTTAGAGAGAACCTAGAGTAGAGTAGAGAAGAGAGACATTTAGGGTTGAGAGAAAGTTTTTAACAAATGATTTAGAGACTTGTGAACTCACGAGAAGAGAAAGTGTAATTGTTCTCAGAAATCATACTTGTTTATGTAATTTTTAAAATCTTTTATTAATACAATTTTTTTCTCTGCATTTCTAATATTTTAGTATGGTTTGATCGTTTGCTTGGTGGATTAATTTATCTTATGATTTTTTTTAATTATTGTTGAGATTTTTTAGTTTATCTAAGTGATATCAAGATACTTGATTTTTTTTATAATATAATATGAATAAATTTTAAATTGTGAATTGACTCTTGCGAATTAATACAATATTGTTAAAGATACAAATTTTATATATAAATTTTTTAATAAATTAATGTGACACTGTAATAAAAAGAAAAAAAATAAATTGTATAAGATATAGGATAATCATATAACAATCTTTTAACAATTTTTTAAAAAAAATTATTTATAGTATTATTAAAAAAATATATCACCTCATTATCTATTGTATATATACTTTATTCTTAATTTATTTATTAAATTTATAGGTTTACAATTTTGAATTGTTCATGGACGCTCTTGGCTTTATTCCTAGCTACAAAGATCAAGTGAGATTTGTATCCTTAATTTTTACTAATAAAAAAAATATGAAAGGTATGCATATAATTAAATTTAAATATTTCATATATTTTTTTCCAACAAATTTAGAACACACACATAGATTTATTATTCAATTGTCTCATGCTTAACTGTTATTATCAATTCATTTACTTTTTATTATTAAATTAAATTGGAAATATGAAGTTATGGGGATATATATCTCTACTTTGATGTTTGGGTCATTGGGTGGGAGATGATGGCCATCAAAGAAATATCATCAAATGCACTAAGATATTATAAAGAAAAAAAAATAAAATTAAATAGATAGTGCATTAATTAAATTATAGCATCTATGTGAACAACTATGAATAGTCAAAAAAAGAAAAATATGGTTGGTCCTTAATTATTTGTGCACGATGGATGAGGGCCAATTCCATCAATAATTGTTCTTTTTTTTTTTTTAAAGCAGCAATAGTTGTCATTATTTAATATCTAATAATAATAATAATAATAGTCAGTGACAAACCGACTTCCAAATTAATGTTAGAATATAAATCAAAAATAGGTATTTCTAACAAGTTATAACAATAAGGTTTTCTAATTACTCTTTAAATATAGTGTTAAACTTTGACTTCTGTATAACTTTATCACTTAATTTTTTTTATATTTTTTAAAGATGTGTTCTTGAATCTTTATCTTCTATTTGTTACAAACTGATCACCAAAATCATATTATATCTAAATGAACTCATAATAAATTATAAATATTAATATTCCAATTTTATTTGTAAAATATAATTAACATAATTTTTTCAAATTTGGTGTATGTTAATTAATTAATTTTTTTGGTTTTGTAAATTTAATGTAGAAAATGATCGATAATGGCCATCACATGAAATAAACAAAAAGGAAAAAAAGAAAGAAAAAATGAATTATTAAAACAGAAAAAAAATGTTAAAAAGTCATGAATATTTGTTATGATTATAAGATTATTTATTGTGGATTGCATTCGTTTGTTGATGCTATATTTGATTAAGCACTATAGTTTTTGTGCTCACTTACAATTGACCACATGAAACCAATGAAGCGTTATTCAAAAAAAGCACACCCATGATAAATAATAGGTATATATAAACACTACCTAAAATTTAACTAAATATACATTTTAGTTTTATTATTTTTAAAATTATTCTCAAAAATTCGAATCCGTTATTTTAATTCATAAATTTAAATAAAAATAAAATTAATATTGATGCAAAATTTTGTACAAGTACCAATGTAATAGGTTAAAAAATCCTTACATGATATTTTCAAAAATAAATTTCTTCTTAAATCTAATAAATTTGAGTGTTAATATGCGTATTAAATTTTGTATTAATAGATAGTATAATAAATTTAACTCCCCAATAATTATAACTAAAATATATAACTTTGGTTATAACCAAAAAAATCATCCATATTAACAAATTTTTAAAATAAATTTGAGTCTTTATTATAAAATTAATAGATTAAAGTGCATATTTAATTAAATCTTAAAAATATGTATTTTTTAAAACAATAATATTAAAAATAAATAATTATGTACAATTTTTTTTAATAAATAAATATAATATTATTATTATTACATAATTTATTTTTTATTTTAATAAATTTTTTATAAAAATATAAAATATATAACAATAATTTAATTTATACAAAGTTTATATACCTAAAATAAAAAGCGGTAAATTCAATAGCCCAACCGACACGTTGAATCAATATTTTTAATTGTCGAAGCACGTGCATTGAAATTGGACACTCGGCTGTCTATTTTAGTACAAAAGACAAGATCTCTTGACATCTAGAATTCCCATATTTGGGTAGTATAATTTTTTTTTCTTTTACTTAAATTTATATAAAATTTGAATAAATTTAAATATTTAAATTTGGATTATACATTTATTTTCTATCCGAAATTTAAATAATAATATTATTTGTTATTTTCTTTTAAATAATTAATATTTGAAAACAAATACTCATACATGTGTATTTTTTTATAAATTTTAAAAATTAAAATAAATGATAAAGTATGTAGAAAAATATAAATAAAACAATTTTACTCGTACACATAAATAAAAAAACTATGTTAAAGTAAATTTTGCTATAATTTATTATGTTAAAAATAAATAAATATTAATTAATTTAAATAAAACTAAAAAAAATATTGCAAAAATTTAAGAACAATATCTTTAAAAAGAAGAAAAAATTATGGATTTCATATTATACTTTTTAAAAAAAATAGTAAAATTACTCAATTTTTATATTAATTAATTTTTTATTAAGCAAGAACCTCTTAAATTTTTTTTATTAATTAAAGAATACTTAAATAATTTATTATAAAAGAAATATTTTTATAATGTGTTATAAAAGAAAGTCATTATTTCATTTTAAAGTTGAGGTCCGGATAGAATAAGAATATTATGCAACAATTGATGAATGAAGTTCTGTTAAATTACGGTAAGATTAAATTATTTCTTTGTTCCTATATAGGAGTAAATGGTTAATTTTTCGGTTGTCGGTAGGATTGTTAAGGCCAACAAACAGACAAGTAACTGTTACTGTTAGGTTTTAAATATTATTGCTCTTAAATGTAAAATAACGAAAGAAGAGGAAAAGTTACGGGAGTGGTCCCCTCTTTAATTATTAATTTATTTGATAGGACTAGATTAATAAATGAAAATTGACACAAATATTTTAAGCAGAATTATAATTTTAAAATTTATCTGATTTAAAAAATATTTTTAAATTTAATTAAAAAAATAAAATTTTGAACAAATTTACTTTTACATCGTAACAAAACTAAGGCATTTTTCTATCACTTTTATTTTGACAATCAAATATAATAAATCGTTATTATATTCAAATATTTTTAAGTTATTTTTTACTATATAACAAAATAAAAAGACAATATAAACTATAAGTTTATGGTCTTTTTTTTTTTTAATTTTGTTTTGTATTGAATAAAAAATTTAAATATTAAATAAAATAAATATGTGTAATGCTTGTTTTGTGATGACCTAAATATAAGAAAAATAACAATATGATGTAGATCTTTTTGATCAAAAATAGTTAATGTATCAATTTTTTGAATGAAATGATTTGTAGAAGAAGAATGAACACTATAATTTTATTTATTAACAAAATTCGAGACTGCAATTTGAGAGTAAAGTATATTTATAAAATTCTAGAGTTAGTATGAAATGGTTCCACGTAGAGAAATGAACATTCGAGACTGAAATTCAAGAGTAGAGTATATGTGTTAAATTGGAGAGTCATAATGAAATGATTCCAACGATATCAATGAGACTCTTGAATTTTGTTGGTTAACACAATTCGAGACTACAATTTGAGAGCGGAGTATATTTGTAAAATTCTAGAGTTAGCATGAAATATTTTCACAGAGAAGAATGAATACTTTTGCATTATTATTCGAGACAATTCAAAAATGGAGTATATGTGTCAAATTTGAGAGTCATAATGAAATTATTCCAAGTAGATGAATGAAAACTCTAGAATTTTATTTACTAATTAAATTCGAGTGTGAATTATGTCTAAAATTTAAAAGTTAGCATGAAATTAAATTTGAGAGTAAACATGAGAGTGATTCTAGTGTAAGAAACTAAGTTTTAAATTTGGGAGTGAGAATTCCATTTATGTGAAGCCGATCTTTGAATATATAGGCAATATGATAATTTTTTTTTATTTATATGTGTGCATGTTGTTGTATATTGCTCAAGTATTGTCACACCCTGACCCTAAAAATCGACCATGTAACAATCGTCACGAATTCAAGAAATACATCCTATTAATTAGAATGCATTCCTAAGATAGTAGGGTATTATAGGCTGTTTTCGAAATCTATTTTCAAACATAAACCGAATATAACAGATTTTCAAATATATTCAAACCATGTGTATATACATACAACTCATTACATTAAGTACTCGTTTCAAAATAAATTATTATAATAAAATTTTCGTCGAATAAAATAAGAAAATCAAATTTTATTTATTATATTAACTCTATTCAGTAGACCATACTGTTGATATATGAGTCAAGTACTTGAAAATATTGTTGAAATCTCTGATAAACTATTCTATACCCGCACATGACTACACTAACTTGAAATGGAGAGTGAGGGGTGAGTATTTGAGAAAATACTCAGTGAGTAGATAATAAATACAATAATAAAACGAAATTGACAAGATAATATGTAACATAAAGAACTATGGCGAAAATATCATGAAAATTTTAACATAAAATCTTTTATTGGTCTGTAGAATCTCATCCACTCTCTTTTAAGCTATATGGTTGATCCACAATCGACAAGGGTATGTATACCTGTATTTGTGTACAAGTAGCATGCTATATAATATGAGAATGATGGATTTCACCCATCCCATTTCGGACTACACGGGCAATCCATTATTGGGTTTATTGGATTCCACTCACTCTACTTCAAGTTATATGGTCAATCCTCACCCTTAGGTCTCTTAGATTTTACCCACTCTATCTTGAGTTTTATGGCCAATTGTCACCCATATAAAATCAAAAACAGTAGCACACAAGGCTATAAACTCAACATCGATGGCTTACAAGGCTAAAAATATATAACTACGATACACAAGACCAAAATCATCATTAATGGCTCACAAGACCAAAATAGTAAAACAAATCTCGACGACACACAAGGCCAAAACAACACATAATGGCACACAAGATCAAAATCAATACATAACAACACACAAAGGCCAAATAAAAACAATGGCACACCAACCATCATGCATATTCAAATCATGCCCCAATTCACATAACATTATCAAGGGATAATATTCATAATTGACCTCTAACCTCAAATTCATAATAACAAACATATCACAACATCACCTAATTATATCATAAACAAGGGACCATCCCGGTCACCATACAACATTAGCCAACGCCTCTCCTCAATATTCTCATATATATATACATACATATATTCTATCATTTTGAAGTGTATAAAGGCATATAAATATTTTTAAATATCATTTAAAGAAGAGAAAAATTGAGATAATATCCACTCACTCTGAGATAGAGAAGCGCTTATTCGACATCCTTCTCGTGTCAGAGATACTTCAGGTGTGGCTTCTGAGCCTATATATATAACTATAAATTTCAGTACCCGTTTATATAATCTACTCATGCTAAAAAATACATGATGCATATGATGATAATATGTGACCATCGTCATGATCTTCTTTATTCTAAGATTAAACCAATAATCTGCTCTTTTTCTATCTCTTTCTCCTTCTCTTTCTCTCTACACACACACATACAATCACCTCTCTGACTGTTCACATTCTCACTCTACATTGGTTTGTTCTCCATCTTCTTAATAGCACAATACACTTGAACACCCAAATTTGTCAATCAAATTGATAGATTGGATTATGTCCAAAATCTAGGGTTTTGAGAATAGTAAATCTAACTATTTTTTTTCTTGATTCATGCTAAAAGATAACTCAAAATAGAGAAATAAGCTGAGGGGTGTACTTATACAAGCTGGTACATGCATTTTGAACCCCTCATTACTTGATTCCTCTTCTCTATTACTGTTTATTCGTGACCCATCTCTTTTAATTCCTCTTAAATCGTCGAATAAAACTCTGATTAAATGGTGTTTTTGAGCTCAGGTGTTAATTCTGAGGTTATTTTATAAATAATGTTGAAGGTTAGAAGAGATTTGAATGTGAAATAGTTCGGACAGATAATAGAGAGAAAAGTTACAAACGAAGAGGAAGAAGGAGAATAAAGAAGATAATCCCTTGTCGTGTATATATAGAGAGCATTGAAATGACCAAAATATCCTCTAAAATCATGCTAAAACATTCGACACGTCTCCAAGTGTTACGTTAAGAGGATCGATACTATCACACCTGTGTGTGTACCTTAAAGGCATAATTATAACTTCATCGTATCTCCTGTTCATACTTTTGCATCCATCTTGCATAATGTTAGTTCGTCTGCATATGTTTGGGTATATTTGGCATTTTGGTTTATAAAAAAAAAGGGGTTGTGGGAGTGTACGTTGGGATCTCGTTTGTGAATTTTCGATTTCGGAAGGGACTTGAGTAGAAAAGTCCATTTTTGGCGAGTTCGGTCGATCAAAGGGGGTAGTTCGATCGATCGAAACTTTGGCCATGGATTCGGTCGACCGAATGGGCAGTTCGTTCGACTGAAGTGATGATTCGTTCGATCGAACTTTGATTCGTTCGATCGAAAGTTTACGAACTCTCTGAGTACTATTCACACCAAAGGATTCGATCGACTGAAATGCTATTTGTTCAATCGAAGAGGTGATTCGATCGATCGAATCTTCGATTCGTTCAATCGAATCGGTATGAAATGACGATTTTGCCCACTTCTAGAAGCTGCCTCCTTAAGAAAACTTAAGGGCAAAATGGTAATTTCACCCTTTT
>JAVXUL010000005.1:2637074-2650747 GCA_035590515.1 Trichilia minutiflora | reverse complement strand
TGTAAAATTTCAATCCAGAGATCAATCCAACAAAGATTCAAACCGATCCAAACCAATCCAATTAAGCGGTTTGGATCAGTTTGGAGCGGATCGGGTTATATTTGCCCACCCCTATGTACAATCTAATCACAAGGACATGTACAAACTCTCTTGAGGGATTTATAATCATTCTCAAATGCTAAAGGACGGGTTTCACAATTGAAGAACAAGAATTGTGTGGCAAAAGGAATATCAGAGAATAATATCACTTCATTCATCCTCGTTTATTTATGGTCGATTAATTTTAAGAGAGAAAATCATTTACTGAATCGAAAACTCGTTTTGTGAGAAAATTCTCATGTTGTAAAACATTCAGTGCTATTTCTTTAGGTTTAACTTCACCCGTTAAGAAGGAGATTGTAATTTTGGGTTCTCTTGTCCTGTTATCAAGTAAGAATTAGTCATATCTTAGATTCAAGGGACTAAACCAAGAAAAATGGATGTAGGCTGAATATCGAACCACTATAAAATTGTTCGAGTCTGCGTTTAGTTCTTTCTCTCTCTACACCTACTCTTGCAGCAAAGTATTTACTATCATTTATTCATTACACCAAAATTTTATCATTTAATTTTTATTTTTGTCATATCACCAATTCACTCCCTTTTGGGTGATATTTATTGGGACTTTAGATATCAAATTTTGAGATGTGACATTAAAATATAGAAACATTTGAAAATACAAAAAATATAGTATCCCACTAACAATAGGAGGGAGGATTCAGACTCTCTAAAATCCTCTATACTTCTTGGATCACTGTCTCACGTGTTCAGTGCCTGATGATATAATTCAATATAAATCTTGATCTCAATTTTACAAGGAATAAAAATATAATTCAAAGCATGACTAAACGAACAAATTCCAAATTTTTAATCTCGTTTTATTCCTTATATATAATGTATATTTTAATTACTTACCCAATTTTCACTAATGAAGCCTTATGATCAATTTTTTAACATTGTTCGACACATTCAAACCGAATTCAACTATTCTAATGTACTAACTTTATTAATCTTTATTATACAATTTCAAATTTCTCATCAATCAACCCTTAAACGATTAGATCTATCACTTGTATATCAATTCCAATCTCAACTAAACTTAATTATGTATTTTTAAAATTTGGGTGAATACTAACCCAGGTTATAAATAGTAACTCGTATTCATAAATCCTATTAAAATATAAAATTGATATTGTAAGGATGATGAAAATCTTACTAGAGGGTTAGTTTAACCCTCGAAAGCTTTAATAGTTGTCAATCGACAAAAACTCTCTTATGGTAAACATTAGTCCTAAAGTTTGACAAAACAAAGTTTGTAAGTAGTTGAGAGTGTCGAGTAGTGGTGTTTTATAGCAAAAAAATGGAATTTTAATCACATAAATATGGAAGCAATTGAAGGAAATGAATTTTGGAATGCGCTGTGAGCAAAACCTATGAGCACCCATAGAAAAGAAGCAAAAATGAAGACTCAACCACTATTTTTCCATGTATATAAATGTATAATGGCTTAGGAAATGATTGATTTATCCTTAAAATCATATAAAAAATGGAGGAGAAAGTATCAAAGGGGTAAAATGATTTTTTTTCTAAATTAGATATTTGTTCTTTGCATTTAAAAATAGGTCCGTACATGCTTTTTGTAGAAAATCTCGATATTTGTCTTAAATTGTCAATATTTGAATCTAAATGTTGAGATGTCCTACAAAATTTTGAAATTTCTGGCCCAAGTGTTGACACTTGCTTGCTAAGTATTGATACTTATAAAATATTATTCAAGTCCCCTGAAAAAAAATCATTCTAACTTCTAAAAAATATCATTTAAGTTTTTAATTTATTTCTAATGCTGTGTTCTTCCTTATTCAGAGTCCGATTTCACTTTTATTTTTTTCCGTATAATCATATTTTTTTTCCTATTTTGATAGAAACAAATGGATCGTCAATCGACTTTCTTGATCAACGAAATTTACGTTTGAAGTTTGTGTGTACAATTAAGACCTTGATGTAATTTTTTTCATATTTAATCAATTTCATTCAAAACTTCTTAAAACATTTATTAAACTTTAATACGAGTTTATTTAACTAATGATGGCACCCAAACATAAAATTTTTAAAAAAGATAAAAAATATTTTTTAATATAAAATAATTAAAGTATCCTTAATTAAAATATGGGGTATTACAACGATAATTTTGAGCAAACCATTAAAACCATCATTCATATTTATTTTTTTAAATATTATAAATTAAAATCAAATCTTTTTAATAAAATTTTTGGAGTAAGTGATAGTCAAAGTGTTATGTCAAAATTATCTTTAAATTAATTCCTTAACCATTTCAACAAATGCTCACAAATTTAGAAATTATTGATATCTATGTGATTTAAAATATATTACAATGAATACTAATTTAGTAAGCAAATTAATTTTTTTTCAAATAACATATATTAAAACGTGTACATTCATATAATGTTAACAACCCTGTAAAATATTTTCTTGTCGTCATAAAAATATTTTTCATCAAATTATTACTTTTTACATTAAAAAAATATGTTGGCTAGCAATATGTTAATAGGATACAACCACATTCTCAATTTTTTCTTTTTAAAAATAGTTTAAGCCTCAAAGTAAGTTTTAGTTTTGTTTAACCCTATGCTCCCGTATTTTCTCTCTTAATCTGTTTTCTTTTATTGAAACAAAACCCTTTTGCAAATTTGTTTTCATTTGAACATTATTTGTTAAATGAGATTATAAAGAATAATATTCATATAATAAAGATGTATTAAATGATGTAACAAATGGATATAATAGGGGAAAATATAATTTTTTTAATATGATTTAATGATGTATTTTCATTCTTAATGAATATGGTGTTGTATCCTTTGGTATTTGTGAATGGTATATTGAACTTAGGGAAGTGGAAAACTAAAATGAATGCCCCACGTTTATGTTGTATTCAGTATTTTGTTTATATTAGAGTGAATTATTATGGATCTTGTTTACGGTATTATCTTTCTTTGGTGAGTTGCAGGGAAAATTTGAAAGATGGTCCGTTGAAAAAGTAGAAAAATCGGGTGTGTATAAAGAACCTCTATGAAAAGGCTTCTAACTCTGTTAGAATCATGTAAATCACGCAAACAAGCACTCCAAATTCATGCCCAAATAGTTGTTAATGGCTTACACCAGCACGTCTTCTCCAACAGTCGGCTTATATCCTTCTTTGCCTTGTCAGGTTGTAAAGATGGCCTCTTCCATTCTCGAATTCTTTTCTCAAGAAGTGATAATCCCAATATAGTTGTCTGGAACACTATGATTCGAGGCTACTCTCGTAGTGATTCTCCTCTTGAAAGCCTTATCTTGTACATGTCCATGCTTTCGAAGGGAAATGAAGCACCAAATAACTATACTTTCCCCTTTGTTCTTAAATCCTGTGCTAGGCTGTCAAACTTGGAACCGGGTTGTCAAATTCATTGTCATGTAATAAAGTTTGGGTTCGAGTTTGATCTCTTTATAAGGAATGCGCTAATCCATTTGTACGGCTTTTTCGGATCTATAAATAATGCACACAAAGTTTTTGAGGGAAGTCTTGTTAGAGATATTGTATCATATAACACCATGATAAATGGATACGCCCAAGTAAAGCAACCTTGTTCTGCTCTGTGGGTTTTTAGAGAAATGCAGGATTCTTGCATCCGGCCAGATGCATTTACCTTTGTTGCTCTGTTCTCTGCCTGCTCGGTACTGAGTGATCCTTGGATTGGAAAGCAGATTCATACTTTAGTTTATAAAAACTTGAGTTCCATTGATTCCAATATGTTGCTCAAGACAGCTCTCATGGATATGTACGCGAAGTGTGGGTTGATGAACCTGGCTGAAAAGATGTTTAATACAATGGGAATTAGTAAAAGTACTACAGCTTGGAGTTCGATGATTTCGGGATATGCTCGAGTAGGGGAAATTGAGAATGCTAGACTGTTGTTTGATCAGACAGATCAGAGAGATGTTGTTTCTTGGACAGCCATGATCAGTGGTTACTCTCAGACAGGACAGTTTAGCGAAGCACTTGAACTTTTTGAAAAGATGGAATCTTTAAGCATACAACCAGATGAAGTTACAATGGTCGCCCTTCTTTCAGCATGTGCTGGGCTTGGTGCTTTGGACTTCGGAAGAAGGCTTCATCGACAATACATAGAAAGAGAGTCATTGGGTAGAAATATCTTTCTTGCTACTGCTGTCATCGATATGTATGCAAAATGTGGAAGCATAGATACAGCTCTAGACATTTTCTACAAAATACCAAAGAATTTAAAAACCGTTTCCCTCTTCAACTCCATAATTTCAGGTCTCGCTCACCACGGTCTTGGCAGCACTACTATAACTGTTTTTAGAGAAATGGAGTCAATGGGACTAAAACCAGATAGATTCACATTTGTGGGTGTTTTGTGTGCTTGTAGTCATAGCGGCCTGGTTGAAGAAGGTAAGAATTTGTTTGAAAACATGTCAAATTATGGTATCAAACCAGAAATGGAACATTATGGTTGTATGGTCGATCTACTTGCAAGAGATGGTCGCCTAGATGAAGCTCATAACTTAATTCAAAGTATGCCATATGAGGCTAACTCTGTAATATGGCGAGCATTAATGGGTGGCTGCAGGCTCCATGGAAATGATGAAATTGGTGAAATTGCCGGGAAGAAACTCCACGAACTAGAACCTGACCACGGAGTTCACTATGTTTTGTTGTCTAATATGCTTGCGAGTACCAATAAATGGGAAGAAGCAAGAAGAATGAGGAAACTAATGGATGATAGGGGCATTCAAAAGCCACCTGGATGGAGCTATATCGAGTTTAATGGAACACTTCATCGGTTTTCACCGAGAAAAAAAACAAACCCTTGAACCAAAAACATCGAGTTGATGGTCGCGGACATGAACACGAAGTTAAAATCTTTCGGGTATTTCCCCAACACAGCGCAAGTTACATACAATGTAGACAAGAAAGAGAAGGGAACAGTTGTTTCTTACATAGCGAGAAACTAGCATTAGCATTTGGTTTGATCCATTCCAGGCCAGAGAAAACCGTAAGAACAATAAACAATCTTCGCATTTGCGGAGACGGACACTCAGCTTTCAAGCTTCTTTCAGAGATTTATGGAAGGGAGATCATGGTGAGAGATGCTATCAGGTTCCATCATGTCAATAATGGAGCTTGTTCTTGTATGAATTTTTAGTGATGACTAGCTTCCTTTTTTATTTTAATTTCATTTTTTTTTTTGAGAATTATTCCATGTATTCTTGAAGTTTAGGATCAATAGAATTAGATTTGTTTATGTTGAACATAATTTTTTGAGTTATCAATTCAATTCAAAGTCAATGTTAAATGGTTGAATTTGCTTCATTTTCTTGCGTCTAAATTGGTTTCTTTTCTTTTGTTTCCTCGTTATTTCACGGCAAGATGGTGAAAACAACCCACCCAATCCACGTTCAAAAGCGAAGAAAAAAAGCAAATTTTTATTTGAATAATAAAATGAAATAGAGCAAACGCAGGGAGAAAGAAAGAAAATATTATTTTGATTTTTGATTAGAAACCTCAACCTATTCTTCTGGGAAATTCCAAAGATTTTGGCAATTTCACACGGCATCACAAGAGAAAATGATCAAAGAATATTCTTAATTAAATTCTTCTCAACATTTCTTCATCTCTTCTAAGTTTGACTCTATCAATTATGAATTAAAATCTAATATTTTTAATTGAATTTGATTATTTAAAATAATTAAAGGTTGAATAGATATTATAATGTGTTAGTTTTTAAGTTATATTTATATTTATTGTCAGGTAAAAGTTTTAAATATCGAATATCAATTTAAATATGTGCTATTAATATTTTTTAATTTTGATTTTAAAATATTAAATTATAATAATATCAAATAATTTAGTATATCATTATTCATATGTCCTATTGGTTAAAATATCAGTAACCTAAATTATATATTTTAAACTCAATTTATGATCATACATAAATTATATTTATAAATAATTTTATATATTTTTTATTTAATAAAAAAATTATTTTTTTAAATGGATCAGAAAAACTAATAAATCGTTCAGATAAAAATATTTAAAACTTTTTAATGATTTAAAATTTTCACATTTTCTATATAAAAAAATAATGTATTAATTCATGTTTTTTACGTTTTCAATTAAAAAAATAATGGTATAATTACTAACAATGATTTTTTATTAATTTTTGTTATTTTACTTGTGTTACACACTGCTAAATTGTAATTACCCTAGTCATTACATATCCTAACTCCAAATTTATTTTAACCAACTTCATTGCGAACAAATGCGAAACTCATATTCTTGTTATGTTTAGAGAAAAAGATTATTAAAAGGGCTTATTTCAATTTTCTTTTTTTGGAAGTATCCATTAATGTCAAAAAAATGAAGGCGTCTTTTCTAGTTTTGATAGATAAATAACTTGTGGCATCAACTCACTGGCCATCGTCTTCCTCTTCTCATTCTGTCCCATGTTACTCTGAATTTTTATTCCAAACGAACAAAAATCCAAAGAAAAATATATCATTGCAGGAGATAAGAGGGATTAAGGGACATTAGAGTTTTGTTCATACCCTTCTATTCTCAACTGGGGCAGGGAGTTGACGATAGTCAGTCCATTCCATTCAAAGGTAGAATTGAAACTTCATGAACTTACATGTCAAAATTTTATCAATCCACGACAACCCATTTCCTTAATTTCAAAAAAATCAGATTTTCCCACTTCTTTTTGATTGGATTTTGTGAAAAGTAGGAAATGTTAATAAATTTATGGAACCCCATTTGCTCTAATCTTGTATTGAACCTTGACTTGTTGAAATTTTGTGGGTGTTAAGGTAGATGGAGATCGATAAAGCAATCAGAGAAAGTGATGACAGGAGGCTCAAGACCAAGTACAATAACGCCATATATGTTATACAAAGAGCTCTTGCTTTATATTCGTGAGTTTTTCTTCTTTCTTTGTCTCTTCTTTTTTCTCTTTGTTATTGTTTTTGCTGTTCTATAAACAACAAATTTTTGTTGCGAACTGTGTTTTGAGTTTTTATGGTCAAAGATTCAGATTTCGGCCTACATTTGTTACCTAGAAATTTACAGGAAAAAAGTATTTTGTTCCAGATATGTATTTATTTATTTTGATTCTGAGGAACCCAATTCTATACAGTGGGCACATCTTTGCTTATTTATAAATTGACTTAAAATCTTTAATGAATTCAAGTTCTCAGCGCTCCTTTTAGGAATTTTCATGGCTTTTTATATATGTAAAATTTATTTCAAAATTCCATCCAAAATAAGGCGTCATGTGGCATTCATCTGCAAGATGATGAATTTTCATTATTTTTTAAGTGCCCGGACAAATGGCTATGAATAGGCAAAATTAAGCTTCATTTGAGATGCTTTTTAACACGAATTTTTAGTGGGATTTACATATTTTTATATTAATATTTGACAAATATAGATTCCATCCCAAAGAAGTCGTGGCTTAAAAGGCACAGCGCCACAATAAAATTGGAGCCTTGATCTTTTTGTTACCATTTTTGAAGAAAATGTCACAAACGTCATGTTTAACAGTAATTATTCTTTTGTAGTAATGGATAGCGTTATTTGTCATGTTGATTTCTAGAATAAAAGAAAAAGTTATGTTGTCACTTAATTTCCATTTACCTGTGTATATCAGTTGGAAATTAATCGAACACTGTAGATTGTAGTGTTTGGTCATGCTGTATTAGAACTTAGCTTTAGCTCCGGTTCTTTTTATCCAGAGATAAGCCTGGTTGTTGTATGGCTGTTGAGTTTTGTTAATCTGTGGTCTTGATTGTCAAATATTAGGCATCTTTTGAAGTTTGAATAATCTTGATACAGTATATATCATTTGCAGTTCTGTAGGATGGAAACTTGTCTCCTTTTCGAGTTTCTTTAGTGCTTGCTGTTGCTTATACATTAGGTTTGGGTGGTGGGAGCTATTTTATCTAGATTAGTCGACAGCACTCAGTATTTTTGTTAAACCTTTGATTCCTTGCATTGCTACATAATGAAATATTAAAGTCTAAGTTTGTCTCACAAGGACCATAGGTGCTTCTGAAATTAAAAACTTGTTGCAATATAATCTCTACTTGTTCCTTTTGCAAGTTTATATTGCTAACTTATATTAGGAAAGAATGTAACTATTAAGCGCTCTAAATAAAATGTGACTGTTGACTGGTTATGATTAAGGACACTGATGCTACTGAATTTGAACTTTCTACAGCATTGAAGAGGTTGCCTTTAGCTTCAATGGAGGAAAGGATTCAACTGTAAGTTTGCATGTGCCTTACTTCCTCCTTTTATTTTTTTTAGGAACATAATCTCAGGTTTCATTTGTCTTACTGACTATGACCATGGTTTCGGTGTTTAGGTTTTGCTGCACCTACTTAGGGCTGGCTATTTTTTGCATGAAGGAGAACAGAGTTGTCCTAATGGGAGTCTGACTAACTTCCCAATTCGGACAATATACTTTGAGAGCTCTTCTGCTTTTCCTGAAATCAATTCGTTTACCTACGATACATCTACCACGTAAGAGAAGTGTTCTTTTTTTCTTTTTCTAGTTTTTATTGTGTTTACTTTTCTCCCACCCACAAAAAGACAAAACTACCTTGAACAAGATAATAAATATTCTTACTTTTAATCCTATTGTATGAAAAAGCATCTCGTTGAGTCAGATTGTCTTTTATGGCCAGATATGATTTACAATTGGATATCATTAGCTCTGATTTCAAGTCTGGTTTGGAGGCTTTACTGAAGGCTAAACCAATCAGAGCTATTTTCCTTGGTGTTCGAATTGGTGATCCGACAGCGGTATTTATCATGCTTTATTATAATCTGCAATCATAACTTATCTATCTAATATGTTTTCGTTAGATCACCTTTTAACTTGCAGGTAGGTCAAGAACAGTTCTCCCCAAGTTCACCTGGATGGCCAGCTTTCATGAGAGTTAATCCTATCTTGGATTGGTCATACAGGTTTGTTGATCAACTATAAGCTCTTTGATTGAATTGACTTGTCAATCAAGTTTATAACAGCAATTTGATGGTTGAGAATATCATTCTTTAATTCTTCTGGATTGGTAATCCTGTTAGTTGATCCACATTCACATTACCAGCCACTGATGAAATCCAAGAAATATGTTACTACTTTGTGTTTTCTTTTGTTTGCTGATAAATACCTTTATTAAGTAGGAGACAGTCATGTCAAAATGAAAATATCACTTATCACCTTCTTCTCTAAAAAGATAATAATAAATGAATCCTTTGGACAGCTGATTAGTTTCTGATTGTATAGATTTTTTTTGGGGGGGGGGGGGGGGGGGGGGGTGTGGGGGTTTGATTACTGAAATAATTTACTCTGCATTTGGCATACCCTCCTTTGACCTTTTAACTGAGTAAAGATGGAAACATTATACTTTTTCAGATCGCAAGCCACCTGGAGTAGGCCGTGGCAGAGGAAGAGGCAGAGAGGATGGTGCTGGTGGAAGGCAAGCCAAAGGAATTGGACGTGGTCTGGATGATGGCAGTGCTAAGGGTGCTGGAGGAGGCCGAGGCCGGGGTGGGCTGGGTGGGAAGCCTGGTGGTAACAGAGGTAAGACTTAACGAAAAATTTCAAAGAAGTGAGGAGTATAAGGAGTGTGAAATTTGATGTGTGACTTGTGGTTATATTGCAGCAATGAATTCAATATGACCTCGTCTTTTTAAGTTGCCACACACGAATAAAAATGATAGTGGTTCTGGTTTTGTTTTAGAAAAAAGAAAACCCCTTGTGGGGAGTGTATTTGGAAAGAGAAATTTACCAGTTGTAAAGTTGAAATAGCAACTTGTTATGCGACACATTTCCTTCTTGTTCTGATACCACAACTGCTGTTGGGAAAAGTGTATTTGTAGATCAGCATATTGCATCATGCACTTTGAAACTTCAGGACTACGGGAAAATTGTTCCCATTTTGATAGGCAGCTTAGTTTGCAGTAAATCTATAAATATACCAGCTTATATTTTTTAATTTGTTGTCAGGTGGAGGTCGAGGTCGAGGATAATATGTTGCCAAAAACCAGAGGGGGAGTTTGCTATGTTTTTGAAGGCATTTTGTGTCCCATCTTCTATGTGAACTTTCTGGGTGGTTTTAGTCCTCTCAAGTTAATACCCTGGTGATAGTGAAGTTGGAATGGTTATTTTTATTACCAAATGTATCTAGATTGTATCAGAGAGATGGAGCATGTATTTTGCCTTTTCCTTCAGTCCTTTTGTTTTCTTTTCATTGATCTTCACTATAATCGAGACATATTTTATTGTTCTGTCCTGTTCAAGGTTTATAACTCTGTTAAATATGAACGGAGACAATATTCCATGGAAACTGGGGAGGTTCTTTGCCAAATCATTGTATGATTGATCAGCTCGTAAATTCTTTTTCTTTCTTTTTTTAATGTATACATAAGTTATAACAGACTAGATCAGCTGCCCCATGATAGCCCTTTGATTCTTTAGAACCTATATGTACGGATATGGTTGCTTAACTTCTCGATATGTGCTACCCAATGAACTTCTATCTTACTATCGTTCGTTTTATAACATTTATATTCCTAGCTGATTAATTAGTTAGGTCCTTAGCGAACAGTAAGATCTTCATCTTTGTCATTAAAGAATCATAAGTGAAAAATACAGGATGGCATAAATGATTCACAACACATTGCGGGGAATTTGATCCAACCAAAAAATAACAAAAATGAAAATTGATACATTTTTGTTTATAATGAACTTTTTTAGACTCCCTTTTGTGTTGTCAGAAGAGGTGAAACTAATTTTTCTTGCTGAGTCTTGGGCGACTTCATTACCATTGCACTTGAAATCCAGGAGCGATTTATCTCGGAAGAATCATCAGACAGCCAACAGCTCGAGCGGCCATCCTCACCACCTGTCCATCCAAAAATGCCATGGCTTTGAGCAGGCTTACCAGGCATGCTCAACATAGGCAATATACTCCGTACAAAATCCGTGTGGCCACCTCCAAGAACTGTTTCTGGAGATGCCATTGTTGGCTCTCCTTTATAATTTAGAGGGAAATAGCCGATTGTACCAGCAACATTCCCGCCAATTACCCACAAATTCTCGCCTTGTCGTGAGGAATGGCAATCGATAAAATAGTCAACCTGACAAAAACAGAGGGCAAATAGTAAAGAGTATCTGATATTTCACCCCAAAATATTGTTAGTTATACCAAAAGTTGATAAATAGTAGTAAATTTGAGATAGTTACAAGTTGACTTGACATACATACAAACTTCGACCGAGTGGGCCACATTGTCTTGAAATGTTATCCTGAGCCTCTTTCATCCTAAAATTTTAATTTTAGGTGTAATGGAATAGAAGAACAAAGAATATCCGTGTGACCAATTTTTTGCTTTTACAGATCCACAAGATCAGCAGAATCTCTTTGATTGATGAAACTTACATATCCAATGTCCAACTGTCAGATGCTAATGAGCGAGCATTCTCGAAGTTTGCTTCATTCTGTCCATCCTTCCAGTTCCAAATACTACAAGTATATTAAATTAGACCTAAATATCAGAATCACATATGCATGGAAGTAGATATTCATATCAGCATGTGCTGAGGTGCATTAGCAAACATTCCACATACTTCAAGGCGGAATGTAAGTCATAAACATGCCTCATGACACGTGCAAGAAGATAAATTGAGAAAATTTTTTAACAAGATAGTCCTCTTGCTCAGTTCACCGAGAAGAGTGATACCTTAAGGTTTCAATGTGTGTCAAACACCAGAGCATTTGATATGTTTCTCCAAAAAAAAACCACCTTCCCAATTGAACTTCCTATATTTACATCTATCAATATCTCATCAACATTAAGTTGTTAAACAAGAAACTGTGTTCATTAGAGAATCAATCTTTAGTGCAAGACAGAATGAAATACCAACACTATTCGAAAAAAAAAAAAAGTCATGCTTTCAAAATCGTCTCTCTGGGTACATATTAAAAGGTAATGGGAATACAGAATTTCCTGCTCAGATGACTAGATATAAACAGCAGAATGTCTTCCATAATCACTATTTAGAGTAATTTACTATTAAATTGCCACCAGTGTTAAATATACATATAATTTCATTATTGACTCAAAAAACTTTGAGAGTACAATCTGCACTTACTGATTCTAGATGATCATCATCATTGATATCTCCATCTGTATCAAATATACATATCAATCCATCTACTGAAGCAGAAACAAGCTTATTTTGATGGTGAGGGGCAAAGCGAACCTGTAAACAATAATGGAGTTACTTAAAATAACAATAAATAGATGTTTCAAGGATCAGAAAAGCAAGCAATGCATTTCAGCTGTGATATTAATTCATCAACAAAGGACAAAAGCATTAAGCACAATGTTAAACAAAAAATTAGGTTCTTCACTGGCTGACCTAAACTATGACATGACATAGCCTATGAACCACATTGATGCTAACTTGTCCACAGTAAAACACGATGATTATTCCTGCTCCCACATGCACAAACTTAATAACTTCTTTCATATACAGATACATGGTAGTCCAGGATAGCCATTTCTTACACAAACACAAGATATCTGCATCCGTGCGTCTAGATTTTTCCAAAGTCACTATGGACAATGCAACTTAATACCTCCAGAGTTCAGTATAAAGGTACATTTGAAGCACCATTTGCAAATAGACAGTTAATTTTGCAGCTTATGGCCAACGAAAGTTCTGGATGGTAAACATTAATGTAA
The DNA here is from genome assembly GCA_035590515.1 of Trichilia minutiflora. NCBI lineage: Eukaryota > Viridiplantae > Streptophyta > Magnoliopsida > Sapindales > Meliaceae > Trichilia > Trichilia minutiflora. The sequence continues at coordinate 2,637,874 of JAVXUL010000005.1, read as the reverse complement.
AAATTTATGGGTGCCACTAAAAGTCAGTGTTATCAAACACATTTTTAACTTTGCTTTTGATGTATAACAAAGGTGCCACAATCCTAAACGAAATGTACATCTCAACATATAATCTAATCTTTAACTCAATATTGAGCTTTCCCAGAATTCATTCAATATATATGATTTCCACCACCACGGCACCACCTCAATCAGTTGAAACTCCAAATGATCACGTGAATAGTTATTACACTCTTAACTTTATACTAAGTATAAAATTTAGTAAAATTTCCAAGTCATATATTTTACATATGGTGCCCATGGACAACATAGATTCCAATAAACAAATAAATGAATAAAATAATAAATAAATAAATAACCAGGAAAACACATTGGACAGCTACCATAACAAAGACAAACCTGTGTAACATCCTCAACATGAGACTCCTCCAAACACACAACTTGTTTCTTATTCCTCCGATCCCAAAAGAGTATCTGAGCCAAATTATACAGAAAACAAGAAGAAAATAAAATGAAAATGTGAAACTATAGGCTAATTGGTAACCCATCACGGTTCTCTGGGTAGCATTCAAGGCAGTCAAACCTGTGAATTACATCCGTGTGACATCCCCAAATTCGAGGTCATGCCCGGCATAGGAATAGGGATATCCCACCCCCATAAACCTTAAACAGATCAAAATACAGATGAATATATGATGGATGCAGATGATGTCAATAAACTCGTGATCATACCTCAAGGCTCTATTGGACGTCAAATATATAATATGTTATACAATTAAGATGTCATTGGACGTCATGCC
>JAVXUL010000005.1:2601066-2614745 GCA_035590515.1 Trichilia minutiflora | reverse complement strand
ATTTTAAGATGGTATTTACATATTAAATATATTAATACCTAATATTTAAAATTTTCTTTTCACAGTGATAACACACCATAATATCAACGGAATTATAGGGCCAACTTTCCAAGCACGTCGGTGGAGAATGAGAGGTGGCTGGCGATTCACACTTGGAATTCTATAATTTTTAGGCTAATGTGATAATTTTTAAGTATATTTATAAAATAAAAGTTTTAAATATCAAATATAGATTTAAACATAGATAAATTTTATTAAATATTTTTTTAACTATACTTTTAAGAGGGAATTCCAAAATCCCCCTATGGTTTGCCTAAAAGTCATTTACCCCTCATGGAATGGTGACAAAATCCAGGCCATTGATTACAAAAGATGAAAGCCTAAGATTTTACCACCATTTCATGAGGAGGGTAAGTGGCTTTTTTGATTACAAAAGATGAAAGACTAAGATTTTACCACCATTCCATGAGGAGGGTAAGTGACTTTTAGACAAACCTCGGGGGATTTTAGAATTCCCCCATACTTTTAAAGTATAACAAAGTTAGTAATGTCTAATGGCCCAATGCCATATAATAGAATTGCCAAGTGTTTGCAGTTGTAGATATAGATTTCCACATATTTGAGAGAAACAAATCCATTTCAAGTTTCTTGTGAACCAACTGTGCATCTATAAAGATAAGAGTGCAGCACATATATTTGTATCAATATTCAACATAATAATTCACTACTCCAACAAATAAATCCAGCCTCTTCAACAATTAAATTATGAATCTCAGCTATCAAAGGAGCAAGTAGTATACTTACTCTTACTCATCGGGAAAATACTTTATAAGTCCTACCGGCTATTCTATCCTAGACTTATTGTACATTGGCAGAACCGGTTACCTTCTCCCACCGTCAAGAGTCAGGTAAAAGTTAGAAAAAGAAAGAAAAGAACCTATTTATACATCCGCATCGACTAGACGATGTTATTATGCACAGTAAAAAGAATAGCAGTGCCTGAAGCATCATAGAAATGCAAGCATCAAATCCCCTTCCTCAAGCGAGCATCAAGATGCGATATTTGCACTCATGAGACGGGAGATAAAACCAATCCATCACTGTTTCCTGTACAGTATAAACCATAATTTATACATTGTCTTTAGTAATAGGCTGAAATTAAATGGAAATATAAGAGCAAAGATCAAAATAAGGCACTGAAAACTTTCAAGTAATATGGAGAAGAAATTAACTCCATATCACAATCTGGAACATATCTGAAATTTTACTACTCTCAAAATACATTGCACCTCATACATATACGGTTTGCAATTTAAAGACCAGAAGACAAGGTATCGAGGAGTTTAAACCACATGAGCTAGTAGTTATAATAGACGATAAAGTTACAAATGACAGGAGAAATGTAGAAAAATCCAGTAGCCATTGGCACAAAATTTCAGAGTTTTAGTATTCAAGACTCTCCTTGTGACAGTTAACTAAAGGCACTTCAGATCAATGCTTGAGACACATGAAATGATACCTTTGGCAGATGATGGATCCACTATAACTGGATTGGGATTTCGAATCAATATTCACAAACAAGTAAATAAGAGAAAAGGTTTACCTATGGAGTATAAAGAATGTCAAGAATCTCCGTCCAATTGTATCATTGATTTACTTGCAGAATGTTGTTACAAAACCCACCCCTGGTAGCTGACTCTTGTTGAGGATCAATCTTCCACTGACCATCAACAATGAACTTTATCTGAAATTGAGCAAAATTCCAAAGAAATGATGGGATTTGCTCATAATCAATTCAGAAATTAATTATATGATAGTATAACAATCTCAAACAGAAATCTAGTTAAGATACCAACTAGAAACCATTTCCATTCAGTAACGGTATGAGATTGAGAAATCATGCACACACTACACAGGTTGACTTTTGCCTCTTTTTTTTACATCCTCCAGAAGGGGATAATGATGACCATCACAGACCAAATATTTACGGTAATAGTCTTTTTGTTGATAATATATTGTTCACAAAAGACGTGGCAAATCTGATCAGTGACTATGTTGAAAGTAATTTTCACTGATATCTTTCGCCATAATATTTTTTCAGTTAGCCTGTGCTGCAGTTGCAATATTCTTCCACTCTAATTAGCAACATTTTCATTGTTAATATCATGAATGACAAATAATAAGTCTCTCTCCATCTCGAAGGAACAATTAATGGAAGTGATGGCCAGAAACTTAAAAATATTAATCTTCATTTAAATGGAACCAACATAAGTCTAGCCCTATTTCCATCGATGCTTCAATCTTCTGGTATGCGAGAAATTAATACATGCCACAGTTGAGAAATATCAAAGTGTGGCAACCTACATGAAAAGAACAATTAAATTTTCAAATTTTCCACTTTTCTCAGACCCAGATATTTGGGGAGTAGTATTTCCTGAACTGCACGTGTACAGAAACACTAAAGGGGCGGAGAAACCATGGACACAAGAGGAAGAATTCATAGAGTAGTATCTTCTTACTTCCCCCTATTTTCCGACTGAATGAGAATCTAGGTTCATTTTTTATCAAAAATACCAAATTAATTTACATAAAATATGCACCAAACAATAGGAATTAACATGATCATAAAAATAGTCATCAAAACAACCTTCTGATATCATCACCCAACAAAGACTACATGTGCAAGCTGAGAGATGGAACTGTTAGCTACAATTTGAGCAGCAGCACAAGCTTCTAGGAAAATTTCAACTTTTACATATAACAGAAGTTAATTGTCACTTCATTTTGGTTGAAAGAAAGTTACTCACTACTGAACTAGTAATTACCCTTAGATTAGAAATAAAGAATTGCTTTATTATCAGGTTACAGATGCCAAACCTCATATACCCCAGGATAAAGCCATAGTACTGTTGACCAACGACTTGATTTCCTGGTAAAAATGTTCTCTTCGTGAGCAATTATTTCTTTACTAGTCAGAGTAGCTAGTGAAAAATGAAGCAAATATACACAATCCGCTGAAAGCATGAAAATTGATAGAGTTTATTTTCAGCTCCTCGACTACTAAAATTTAACAATGATTAACAGACAATTCATAGACGTCCAATAATTAATATCCGATTGTTCTATTACCAAGTGAGATGGGTTCAGATTCAGAAGTCTCAATTGTTGCCCAAAGGCTGAGAAAGGCATTGATGGGAAATACTAATATACATGTGTGTGTGTGTGTGTGTGTGTGTGTGTGCTGTATATATAATATATATTTTGCTTCCCAATGAGCCCAAATTCTACCAAAATGACCAAATGAGCCCAAACCACTCACTTTTGCGCATGAAAATGAGGAGACAATTGCTTAAATCGAATTCAAAAACCTGACAAAATAATATCCATAAAATAGAACACTGATTGGACAAAAAAGAAGGAACAAACACCTTGACCCAATGGGTTCCATTTGGATCCGATGATGCCAACCATTGAAGCTGCCTGTCACCTCCACAATTTCACCATCCCCAGCATATTGGATTTCAACCTGATAAAATCAGAAAATTTTAAATCTGGTCAGCTAGCATTGCAGATAATCATCCTGGATGATTCAATTAATGGGCTCAAGCCTTCAATAACAAAACATGTAACCAAGGAAACATAAACAATTAGCTCTTTCTCTCTCAAAATAACAATCATTCATAACAACTACCCATAAGCCTCTGCCTCTCTTTCAATTTAGCCAGCCATAATAATTTGCTGGAAGAGCTCTAACACTAGTTTCATGTGAAAATGTTATCCATAACTTACATAAGCAGTTAGCTCTCTTCTGTCATCCTCATAAATTTTAGATATCTATATGTTTTTCAGACAAGATTATAGGTAATACACATGGAACCATTTCGATATACTAAAGGTATGTTTGTGACTAATGTACTTCTACTTAATTTTACAAGCATAAGAAGTGTTTGCTAAACATCAACTTTTACTAGAGAGCTTATCTTTACCGCTCATTTCATTAAACTCTTCATTCCATAGCAGTGGTGTCTATAAAGACATAGCACCTCAATCCCAAACATATCCTAAAAAGGTACTGGCACAACAGGACAGTAAGCTCTAATTACTACACACATTTATACATACACAGTTCTTGATGAAATCAAAATAAATAGGTGTGATATATATTCGTCTTTTACACTCATTTGTAATTTAGCTCAATCACCACTTAGAAGCAAAGCAATTCAATGCCTACTATGATTAATTGTTTACCAAAAATGCGTTCAGTTTGAATATGATGTTTATATGAACCATCAATATATTTATAGCATTTGAAGCTGGCATCAGAGCATTGCACGTTCAGAGAAACATCTGATCACTGACAAAATGCTTCGACTCCATAAGTTTGATCTTAAAAAAAGGACTTTAGCATGTATGTCATACCTCCTCTAGTCCTGAAAGGCTTTCCTCAGCAGCATGTAATTCAGCATCTTTCTCAGAGATTAGTTTTTGAACTTTATTGATTTCTGTTTCGGTGTCAGTTTGCAAAACAGACAAAGCAAACTGAAGCAAAAGGAAAGGAAAATTAACGAATTTAGAAATTGCAGCCAATAAAAATTGCACCCCATACCAAATTCCGAATTACAGATCTGGTCGAGGCAGCCTTTTTCATAATTATATCTAATATATATTTGTATGTGAACATGATCTCAGAAAACTATCATATAGCATTAACCTAAAATACTGAGCAAAAGGTGGAAAAGCCAAGAAAGAGTATTTTTTTCTGATTTTTTTCAAGATGATCTCGTAATTTTGGGGAGATACGAGAGATTCAAATGCAGAAAATCTGAAATGGTGAAAGGCTTAAAAGATGTATTCAGATATCCAACTAAATTGACCGTTCAGGAATTCATCTTACATCAATCATACTATTTTTGTTTACCAGAAATATTTTCAAATTAGATATAATAGTGTGCCGGACAACTTTTTTCATTGTTTTCCATATAAATGAGTAAGCACACATATCCTCACAGAAAAATTGGAAAAGGATAAAAGCAAAGAGAAAATAAACAAAAATACTTTAGGTTAGCATTAATAGAAGGCTGAAATCAACTCTGGAAACCACATAGTTTCCAATTTCTAATAAACAACAGAAACCTATGTTCCACGAACAAACAACGACAAATAGTTGGTACAGAAAACATGAACATACTTCATCTTCAATATTTTGCTTAAAGTATTTGATGAGAACTGTTAAAACAGTCAAATATGCAACCAACAATTGCACACATTGCTTATATAGCAGACAATGGCATAATTTCAAGCATGTAATACCAAACCTAAAAATGAACTGATTTCGATTTAGAGTATCATATGCTACACAAATTAGATGGACGGGATGGCTGGAGCATCCCATATAGAGACCATTGTCAAGGATATAAACTGGTTACTCGGCAATCTTCATCAACCTAACAAATTTCTGATTGTCAGTGTCTCAAAAGTTTGGTTTAAAGTCTTCATCTATATTTAAAAGAAGAACTGTCCATCAATATCTCTGAATGACCCAAAGAACATGCATTAAATAAGTAGTCTAACTACTTGGACATGATGCATGGGGAAAAAGATTTAATGCAGGCTCTTAGCAACAACTTACAACAAAACATGCCTTTAAAATCAGTGCATACCATCTCCTTGTCAATTTGTTCCTGCAACCGGGACAATTCTATCTCCTTTTGATGCTAAGCATGCAAAAAGATGCAATACAAATATAATTAGTTAGTTTATATAACAAAACTTAGTACTCTATACAACAGACAAGTGGGCCAGAAAAACAAATATTTATACCAGCATAAATTTAAGATGATTAACCTCAATTTGATTCTCCCGACTACTGGCCTGTACCACAAAAATCCATAATTCAAGACATACACATGTCAAAGAACTAATCAATTAAAATCTCCATATTGTAATACACCATATGTAATGACCTTAACATTCAAGTTGCCATCAAAATCAACCGCTCTCAGTGCTGTTGCAGAATGATCATCCCTAACAATATTTTCCATACAAAATTAAAGAAAGAAGACGAAGAAGACAAGCAATAATCAATAAAATCTATACATGATAAAAAGAGAAAAATGACAAAGACTTTTGTGAAGTTGCATAAAAGCAATATAAAACCTGTCTCTCACATTATGACAAAATGAGGAACTCAATTCCCAAAATGAAAGGATTAAGATTGCAAACGTATTCCACAACGAGATCATCAGGAAATTATACCAAGAAGAAAGGTGAAAAATTTTCCCTTTCTTTTTACTAATTGATCTTTTGTGAGAGAAAAACCAAACAAATAAAAAATTTCAAGTATCAGAAGCATTCAGTATCCAGATCACAAGCAAAAAATCTGGTAATATGTTAACAGATTAATGTAAGGAAATGAGAGAGAGAGAGAGAGCATTGCTTAAATCATGGAGCAATCAATTATTGCTTAAATTGAAAAATTACTACTGCATCAGGCAGAAAGCCAGTACACCACTTTGCCAATCATCATTCATATGATAATCTCCAGGCATGAAAAATTAATTTAAATAGTTCTAGAATTCAGGTAATCAATAATGTATGGGCTACAGATTTGACAACTGGAGTAAATGTTCCAAAAACTAACCTAAGAGGTCGATTTACAGTAGCAGAAGTGGCATTCTGTTTGGTTAATGCATTTTGGTTCAAAGTCATAGCACCGTTTATTGAGTCATTACCAAAATGTGTGAGCTCAGCTCCATGGATTCTCGATTTAACTTCTAGTGCATCCTCTAGATCAATAACTCCCTCATTTTCTTTAGCATCACTTCCATTTAAGATGTCTCCGTCATTATCTGAGCATGAACAGCTCCACATAATCAACTCATTTTCAAACAAACAAAAATAAACTGTGTAAAATGACAAGTTGGATGATGGGTAGATATAAACCACGGTATATGAAGAACTTACCTATTATCATATCTAAATTTCCGTTTTGAACAAATTTTTTAACCTTTTCCTCCAAAGATGAAGAGGCTGAAGATTCCACAGACGTGGAACCATATTCAAAGTTGAGAGATGAATTGAAGTTTGTACTATTGGAATAATTGTCCATGATGGATGCATCGACTGATAACAAAATAGTTTCAGTTCTATTGCTCCTCTTCTCATGTTGGCTATTTATATTGGGTGAATTAGATGAAGATTCTGTAGGTTGCATGATGTAGACATCAGAGTTAAGATCTGCACTAGTGCATGACCCGCTGGAAGGCCTTTTGGTAAACAGGGCAATTCCTCCAACTATATTGTTTGCATTCTCATTTTGACTGTTCAAGGTATATGACTCCGTCTCCTACAACAACAAATTGGCAGCAGATTTATCAGAGTTGAAACTGGGAGAATCAGTAATTGTACTTCCGAAACTGTCTCTTACACTGGGGACTTCAACTGACAATGAAACGTCCTCAACCTCATTCTTCACTTTTTCATCCTCACCTTTTAAATTATACAAGGTATCAACAAACTGCAGAATTATTCTAAAATGAGAATTCATGAACATATAGAGGTAACATATTTTGACCTGCTAAACTCTTCTTTGCACTGAACCCATCAATGTCTGCTCTTGTTGAGCTTTCAAGAAGCTGCCTAATATATTTATACCCTCTCCTTCTGACAATGTGTGCAAGGTCATTCCTATAGAACATTTAAAAGAAAAGAAGTCAAATGTCCAAATCATTTGTTGGAGACAAAATTACAGTCCCATAATTCCTTAATTCCTTTCTAGTACTAAATAATCAATAACAGTAGATATAGTTCTACTTTTTAATTTTTATTTATTACAAAATAACAAATAGTAAAAGGATCAGTAACTTCATGGTAGCATTTTATGAGAAAGACAAGATTAATTTCACATGATATTGTTCTTCGAAAAGTGTTAATAGCAAAATGATTGTCATAAAATCTTCTGAACAAGAACCAGCTATTTAAATTCATCTTTTAATATTAAAAGGTCAACAAAACAAGAATTTATAAGATTTTTCTTCCAGACGATACTGAAACCACAATCAGGGAGATGACTATAGTGTCTCTCACTCTCTCTCTCTCCCCCCTTCTTTTTACTATATTTTTTACAACGACTCCATACGAGGACGGACCAAAACTGGTTTAAAAGGTCACTAGTGGGCAATTCAAAAATTGAACTAGAAAATAAAGAGCATTACATGTATAAGTACGATAAGCTTTAAGGGTAAATTATAATGCAAAATTAAACAGTTTCCAGTATAATTTTCTAATAAATTGCACGATCAAAATTGCTAAAATTTCAAACTTTCTATTCGTAAACCCACACAAAACAAAGTAAGAAGTAAATGATGAAGCATGGAGAACCTTCCATGCGCTGAAAGCTCCTTCATAGTGGGTACATGACTCTTCGGAAGTCCAACAGTAGACAAAAATCCTCTTATATCATTGTACAGTTCTTCATCGCTCTTAACCTTTCTACTGGACCTGTATCGCCCACCAACAAAATCAAATGAACACACCAAATAAAAAGTTAAACACCAACCAATGAACATGAATAAAAAGAAAAACTCTGTATGAACTTAAACCTGGATGATTTATTGAGCTTAGAAGCACAGATTGTGAAAGAGAAGTATTTTTGAGTTGGGTATTGTAGGGGATTCCATGGTTGACACTGACATGCAAAGAGCTTTCGAGAAGAGAGTGGCACAAAGCTTGAAGAGAGAAGAAAGAGGATTGCCATGTGAGACAGAGTTTTGGCAGCATTGAAGGGTGAGTTTGGTTTTTGATGAAATATGACAGAAGGATTTAGATGGCGTTAACAAAACTCAAAACCAAGTGCTTTCAAATCTTCAATTATTATAGTGTCTATGATGATGATGACGAATGTGTGTACGTGTTATGTAACTGACTCCCAATAATTAATGGCAGTTGATCAATCTCAATCTCTAGTCTCAAATCAAATCATAATCCTCGTGTACTTCCGTTTGAAGTCGGTGGGGCTTCGTTAGTCATATCTCTTTCTCTGTGGGCTTAGTAGATTCAACCAGAATTCCAGATTTCGAGTTTTTATTTTCTATTATTATTATTTTTTAATTTGTACACTTTCTTAATGACAAGCATACAAGAATTTTAAAAATAAAAGTGTTAAGTCTTACAAATAAATTGATTACTAATAAAATGTTACCAATTTCTATAAACATATGAATTTATTAGAAGAGCGAACTGGGAGAACGATAATTGAATAAGAATCCTATTAGGCTTAAAAAAATGAAAACAAAACGACTTTCACGTAAATCGATCCACTAAATAACTTTTTCGCAAGTAAGGGGGTGCTGCTTCATGCAGACATTTATTACTGAGACTTGGTTGGGGTGCGCCTGCCCGCGCAATAGTGCAAAGCATGGGTGACACTCGAAAACCCCAGTAGCAAGCTACTGCAGTGGGCTTTCCCCCTTTAAAAATAAATTTAATATCATGTGGGCCAGTGGCCCACGTATCAGATATTAAACTGATAAGAACAGATACTACACTTGATCTTAGCCAAAAGGCCGAGAAAGGTATGATTCTGCAACGGGCATCACCTGGACTTTATGTAGGCGTTAGAGGAACTGTGTTGTTTTAAATTCACAATGTGGGATATTTCCGCTTACAGGATTGGATCTCCCTGCTTTTCAATTCTGATTTGTCTTTCTCTCTTTTTCTCTTTTATTTCACGAAGGATTTGTGACCGGTGAGCGAGAAAAACTGCTGATTCAATTTGATTTAACATATAATTCAACTGGACGACGTCGTTGAAGTCAATCTAATGCTCATTTGAATAAAAATTTAACTTGAACCTTAATTTTATTTTTGTTTGATTTAAATCATAAATATCCTTTCAATTAAAATCAAATAAAACATCACAACTACAGCAGATCCATAATATATATTAAGATCGATTTCATAATTAATTCATTACAGAATACAATCAATTGAACTATTATGCATACATAATGGCTCTCTTAACTAGAGGTAAGTCAAAAATGGAGAACTGAATAAATCGAGTCAAATTGACTAAAAAAAATTCTTTCAATCTATAAAAAATATTCATCTAGTAAAGTATGCCTAAAATTTTAAATTATATCATATTATAAACCAATATTTAAAAGGCTGGATTATGTTTACTCTCACTTTTTTTTTTAACACCAACCCATTGATTAATAATTAAACGATTATTATCATTTATCTTTTATGAGATTTTATTTTTAACATGTTTACTTTTTTAAATAAAATTTTAAGAGAGTGAATAATACAATAAGTCATATCTATGTTTTTATTTTAAGTAATGAAAAAAGAAGTTTGCAATTTAATTTTAATAATTAGATGCTCTTTGTTTTTTGTTTTGTTTTGTTTTTTGTCTAATGTCTTAACATATTTCTATTTTTTATTCAATATTTGAATATAAATATTAAGTTACTTTTTTAAAATCTAAAATTTAATATTTTAATATATTTATCTTTCCACATATTATATATACTCATAATTATATGTTAAAGGCTATGTGGATAAATTATTATATACAATCAAATACATTTTTTTATAGTATAGTTATCATTTTTTAGTCCATAAGTCTCACACATAAAAATTATCATAAATTTTTTATACATATTTTAAATTTTTTTTTAACATAAATGAGAAACTTGTAAGATTTCTCATTACCTAAAATTAAGTTAAAAATATCCCCCAAACATATTCAATCAACCAAATTCCTTTCTCGCAAAATCATCAACTCATTCCATATTAAATTCATTAATAATCTGTCTTCAATTGCAGCAACAAAATCTAATGTCCATCTCAAATTAAAATAAATTATAAATTCTCAAAAAATAATAATACATTATAATAACAAACCTCCAATAGTCAAAATCAACAATTACTTCAATTTATTTTTAAATACATAAATTAAATTTTCAAAACTCATTATTTTCTTATTTAAATTATCAAACTTATCTTAAATGTATCCCAGTAGATAAAATAAATAAGAATATAAGTCGATTAAAAAAATTATACTTGAAATCACGAGTCCCAATATAATCACCACTGTCAAGTAAATATCGTTAACTTTCAAAATTCTTAAAACTAGAGGAGAGAATAATGAGTATATAAAAATATACTATGTAAGTAAACTCAGTTACAAATAAACAAAATTTTATTTTATATAAAAAAATAAATTTTATAAATTTATATAAAAAAATATTTATAAGAAAAATAAATATGAAAATATTTTGTCTTAATTTAAAAATATGACATGTGATAAAAATTATTGAGTTGATCATCATTTTCAGAGGTTACTCTAGTCTTAAATAACTCGGAGTCAATTAGTGATTTTTTATGTAATTAAAATAATGAGATTTTATTAAAATTTATCATATACTATAAAATAAAAAAATACATGAATTTATTTTTCAAACCTAATCCATCACTAACGTTAGTCTCAAATAATTATATGATAATAACCGTAACTGATCTCGATAAGACTCATAAGTGAGCATAAACCTATCATATGCAATTATCTAATATCACCCACACACATATCCCACCTGTGATTTCACTTATTTATACGATATTTCTTTAGATCTGTCCTAATTTCTAAATTACTACTATGTAATTACAATCAACAAATAATCTTGACTCTCTCAATTGTATCACCAACATTTATATTCACTAAAAAATTCCAAAGTAATAATTATAAATATAATTTAACATTAATCATAATAATTCATATTATAAACCTTAATTACACAAGTAACTTCTAGCCTCCGGTTATAAACCATAAATCATATAATCTAACACAGATCATACATTCACATATTTTTAAAACAAAAATAATAATTAACATATCTAATTTTATAAAACAATTAAAATATTAAATTCATAATAAAAATATTTTTAAAAAAATTACAAATATAAAAAATATGTTCACTCATAGTACAATGAGGGTATATATTTTTTATTGCTTTTCTCATTACGTGGGTCTCTTGCTAACAAGCTTCAAGTCTAATTCATATATAAACACGTATTTATATCAATATAGATATTCTAAACAAAGTAATTATAAGTGTGTGTGTGACTTCTAATTCGGATTTTCTTAAATATTATTAAACTCATTGCTAAACCATTAAATTATAATCTTATAATGGATTTTCATCATTGAAACTTTATTGATATGGTTTTACATTAATTATTAATATATTTGAGCATATTTCAATATTTTTATCAAATATTTTAATTTTATCCTTTTTTTTCTCATTTTTGAATTTTTTAATAATTTAACTTTCTATAAATTCGTTTTAGAGCTAATTTTCACTAAATTCAACTTAATTTATCAAATTTGACTCTAATTTTGAAAACCCCCAATTCTGTAGTATTTGTTACTGTTTATTTTTATCATAATTTTTAAATTTTATAATTTTATCAAATTAATCATACATTACGTCGTAATCAATGCAATTTAACTAAATTCAAATAATTTTATCATATGTTAAGATAACTGCTAGGGGTTGTAACTTGAAAATTTAAAATCCATTTCTGTTTGGTTTTTCAATCAAGTTCAAACTGAGAGATAGACGACGTGGAGATATAATAATTAAAAAAAAAAACATGTCAGACATATATTAACTTTAATTATTTGTTAATTTTTAATTTTATAACTTAATTTATTAACTAAAACTTAATATTTTATAAAATAATAGCATAATATGATTAAATTTATAAAATTAAAAATAAAAAATTATTTTAAAATATTAGAATTTTTTAAAAGATTAAAATATTTATTTAAAATATTAACATTCAAATATTCAAGTTGGCCCAACAAGTACGAAACACAAGTACAACGTGATATTAATATGTGAGACCCAATATATTATTCCGAGCTTCTTTTTTTTTTTTCTTTTGATACTAGCTTAATATTGAATTAACAATATCGCGTTATAGTAAATTGAGAAAGGGTAAAATGTTGAGGTGATTTTTAGTATAAGAATAAATAGATGTAAGATTTAAAAGAGGTCCTGTATAAATTGGTTAAAAAATAGTAGACAGGTCCAAATCACGCGAATGAATCTAGTGTATATAAATAAATGGCCTTGACACTTGGCATGGTAATATTATCATGGGTGTTTGTGTGTGTGTGTGTGTGTTGTGGGGGGGGTGGGGGGGCTGGCTAGTACCCAATTTATCACCTAATTTAAATGGTTAACGAAATCGTTACCCGTCTATCATTTTTTTTCCCTGTTTTATTTTTTTATAACACATCTGTAAAGAATCAAAAGATTGATGAATTTGGCATAGTTAAAACTTACTTTGGTAAATGTTAGAACTATTTTGGTCCAAATCTATCTTCTTTTAAATTAAACCCTGCCTAAGCCCAGCAAATAGTTTCATTGGCCCAGTGATTAAGCGGAAGAAACCACTCGAATCATTTCTCCAAATCTCCAAATTACTTGGTTGTTTGGCTGCGAGTTTTTTTTTCGGTTTATCTTCTCTTTGTAATAAGAAAAAATTTAGTTAAAAATTAACTTTTATAAACTCTTAAAAAATTAAAAATCATTTTTAATGAATATATATATGAACAAATAAATTCTATAAAAAAATGTATAAAAATAAGCTTTTACTTCTTTTTATTTTTA
>JAVXUL010000005.1:2581058-2600966 GCA_035590515.1 Trichilia minutiflora | reverse complement strand
TCTATCTATCTATCTATCTATCTATCTATCTATCTATCTATCTATCTATCTATCTATCTATATATATATATATAGAGAGAGAGAGAGAGAGAGATAGATAGATATAGATATAGATATATAGATATAGATATAGATATATAGATATATAGATATATAGATATAGATATAGATATAGATATAGATATAGATATTTCTCAACAAAATCATTAAGGTAGGATGTCTCTATATCTATTTACCATATCTTATAGTCATAAGAAGCTATAATAGCAAGTAATATCTGAATGAACTTTAGCATAGCAACTAGTGAAAAAGTTTTCTCATAGTCAATTTGTTTTTGAGTATAACTTTTTGCCACCAATCTAGGTTTAAAAGTCTTCACTTTTTTATCTTTGTCAATCTTACATTTGTAAATCCATTAACAACTAATAGGAATAATTCTTTTTGATGTATCAACAAATGATCATTCTTGATTAGCAAACATAGAGTCCATTTTTGAGTTTATGGTCTTAAGCTATTTTTTAGAATTGATATCCTATATCATTTCTTCATAGGTTCTGGGATCCTCTCACATATATCTTATTCTCCCATAAATGATTTAGAATCATTATTAGAGAGGAAAAAAGTATATTTTAAGAAAATGGGATATCTTAGAAGATTTACGAAGAATTATGTCTACAGAGGACTAAGAATCATATCGAATAAGTTTACCAATATGAACTAGTTCATCTTTATTAATAGGATCATCCATATGAGCTTAATCTTCATTATGCTCTTCAGACTTTTCTAAAAACTTGATTTTCTTCACTTACACTACCTTCCTTTAAGAACTAATTCTCAAGGATTTGTGCATGTCTACTATATGATACATTTTAATCAGCATATAAATAGAAGTAATATCCTAAACTATTTTTAGGATATTTTATTACCTAAACTTTTTTAGATCTCACGTCCAACTAACTAGGTTAATTATCTTAATATAAGTTAGATAATTCTAAGGCTTTATAGAAATGAAGTCAAGTTATTTCTTATACCATATCTTATATAGAGTTTTAGAAAATTTTAGATAGAGCCCTGTTCAAAATATAGATTATGGTATAGGGGATATATCCTCAAAGATATATTATTAACTTAGTGAAGCTCATCATCAATTGTACTATATCCAATAGAGTATAATGTCTTCTTTTCAATATACCATTATATTGATGTGTATTATAAGGATATAGTTGAGATACAATACCAACGATCTTAAGATAATCTAGAAATTTGGTACTTAAGTATTCTTTACCAAGATCGAATCACAACGTTATAATATTTTTTTCTGTTTGTTTCTCTACTTTTGCTTTGAAGTTTTTAAACATTTCAAAAAATGCAAATTGTATTTTATTAAGTACAAATAACTATAGCGTATATAATCATTGATAAATGTTATGAAGTATGAGAAACGTCTTGTAACCATTTCTATAAATGTACTATATATATTTGTGTATATCAATCCAAGAACTTCGATAGCTCTTATCCTTTGTCATACAAAGGGTAATTAGGTCATTTTTATCGAAGACAAGATTCACAAGTTGAGTAAGGTTCAAAATCTAATGGGCTTTAGAATCCATCTTTACCCATCTTTTCAATCCTTTTATTCAATGTAATCGAAATCAATAAAGCCATTTCAGTTTTGAATTGATCTCATTTCTAGATCTTTCTTATCAATGGTACTTGTCATATCAATCTCATTATTTCAAAAATATATAAATAATTTATATACAAGCAAATGTCAATCAATATATTTCATAAATAAATATAACTTTTATATCAATCAGAATTAAAAGTGTAACCCTATTTACACAATTAACTGACAAATAAAAGTTTCTATTGGTTGTATCATAATATGCCATTTTGTTTAGTACAAAAGTGTTGCTTGTATGCAAAACCAGTTTGCAAGTTATTGAATATATAGAACAACTGTTGCTCTATTTACCATTTTTAACTTTACTACACCTTTTGAGAGCAACCACTTACTTAAAGGTCATGTAATGACATACCACTATGTGATGTGGTAACTGAATCTATTATCCAAGATTTTGAATCTAAAATAACATTTAATTCAATTTCAATGACATGATTGAAAAGCGTACCTTACGTTTTCTTTGCACTCAGACTTTTAAATAAAGAGGACAGTTCTTCTTCTATTGGACAAGGGTTTTATAAAATTGACACTCATCTTTAGTAACGCTCCCAATAACTAGCTTGACTATGAAGCTCTTTCTAAACAACTCCACTAAATAAAGAGATTTAAGAGACATCTAGTATGTCCTTATATTGAGTCTACAAGTCATTACTCATATAAGCTAACATTTACTATCTTATTTTAAGATTGTGTTTCTTCTATTTATGAAAGATGACTCTCTTTTCATGTGAAGAATTCTTAGAAAAAATTATAGGCGTTATTCCTTAAAGAACATAACCTAAATTTTAGAATCTATAACAATTCTGATTTCCATTACCAGACCATAAAGATAGGTTTAGTAAGTTTATGAGTGTCAAACATTTTTTATAAGAGGGTTAGACAAGTTTCTTGTATCACCGGATCATGTAACCATTTGTGCAATTAATAAGACAGTTAAAATACATTAATATGTATTTATGTAAATATCAAACTATTCAGTTTTAGATTTTAAATCAAATAGTACTCCCACTACTTCAATTAAATCCTATACTCTCATGGATAGGTACAACCAAAATCATATTTCATTTTTTATGAGTGATCAAGTTCTTATCGAACTTTTTTTTTTTTGGAAAAAGTTCTTATCGAACTTACCAAACCTCACCTGACAATTATTAATTTAATAAGCCTAACAAGTTAGAAACTCTTTTCTATTTATAACCCTTTACAAGATATGATCAATCAACCTCTAGATCTCAGATATCTCACCTGATAGTTATTAGTGTTTCAATCTAGTAAGGCTAGACCTAATACTTTTTCTTACATAGAGATACAATTAAACCCTTCACCTGATAGTTATTGGAAGCCTAATGCACTTTATAAAGAAATAGGTCAACTAGATTACGATTCCCTATGAGGGCTTTCATCTAACAATTATTGGATTGTCCTATCAGAGAAATCTATAACCTACTGACTGCATTGGAAGGTTTAAGCCTAATATTTTATAGAGAGATTTCTTTAGGTATATTTTAATATACATCAGTATATACATTATACAATCTTATTGATCAAATCAATCTAACAAATTAACAATTTAATGTATTTATGGAGGCTTTTTAATTGATATAATATCTATTAATGGATTTAATTACTCCCACGAGAATTCTATTAATTTTATATTAATTTAAAATAATTAATCTAAAATAATTCTCATTTTCTATTCAATCGAAAAAAATCCTAACCAAAAATTATAATTCACTAATTATAATTTTTGATAATAAAAAATACTAATTAAATTAGTTATTTGTGAGAGTTGTGGCTTGTGAAAAAATAACTTATTATTTATTGGCTAAAATTTTGAACATGTTCAAAATTTTGCATTTTAATCCCTATAAGATAAATTATAAAAATATCCCTCATCGAGACTGATCTTAGTTGATGTGCCATTTTTAATTTTTTTTATTAAAACTCGATTATCAAGGATTAAAATCACTCAAAAATTTAACTAGGGTACGTCAAAAAACATTGTGCACACAAAATATTTTTGCAACAATAGAAGAGTAAGGATATGTAAGTGGTTGAGGCGCACAGGCTAGCAGGTAGGCTGCATGTGCTACACTCACCTACTGGCGCTGGCCTCAGATACTTATCCGCTAGCAGGCGGACGGACACGTAAGGCACACTTGCGCCACAACCCTTTACACATATATGTTCTCTTTTCAGGTTTGGCCATTTTTCAAGTGTTTTCTTGCATTTTTCACAATGAAACTAGCCCAGAAACAATTCCAAAACAATCCATATATCAATCATTATGAGTTACAACACATAAAACATTTCCAAAAACATTTAAAAACAATGAAATCAATGAAAACAAATCATGTTATCAATATGATCATAAAACAACAAAAATCACAATTTGTTTCATTTTCATTTTCCAAAACATGTCATGTTATATATTTAAATCATCATAAACCTTTTATCATGATACTTCACATTATTATCAATATAATAACAATAAGATCAATGATGGCACAATTACAAATAATCAAACCAATCAACTGATTATTCCACTAAGCCATTAACTTTTCATGTATACTATCATCTTCCAATAACAATAAATAATCAAAGCAAGCATATATAACAGATTTTATTTGCCTTTGATACCATTTGAAAGTGGGTGTTTGCATGAAAACAAAGCTATTTGATTCGAACATCTAAAAATATTATCAAAGGATCATGTAAACCTTTATACATGCTTTAATGTTTTACCTATATTTTACACAAAATACAAGTAGTTAGGGTTTGAAACTCACACCAAATAAAGCTCTTCAGATAGCCAATCATCTCCATCTGGCCTTCAGGCATATCCACACGCCGAATCAACGACGATGGTTCTGATAAAAATGTTGGAAGACTAGTATCATTACATAAGCTTCTCCAATCTTATTTATATATATTCCTACACATAGGAAAATATATATATACATATATGAAGGCTAGAAAACTATGGAAACTTTTTTTCCATCTTTTTCTTCTCTTTTTCCTTTTCTTTCTCTAGGTTTTTGTTTAAAATAAAACAATGGAAGATAATCCACCATGGACGGGTTTTTGTAGCTAAGGAAGAAGAAGAAACCGTCCATCTCTCCCTTTTTTTTTCGTGTAAATCAATATATATTAAAAATAAATTTCCATATAGTCCAATGAAAAATAATAAAAAAAAACAAATGATTCCATGTCTTTATGCTATACAGTTGGCATCCAAAAGCTAAGCACATGTACTTTGTTTTATTTATTTTTCTTTTTTTTTTCCTGTTTCTTTTCTTTCCATATGGTCAAATAATAACTAAAAGAAAAAGAAGAAAATTAAATCTAATTTGTTTTCTTTTGCACGGGTGGAAAGCATTAACAAAAGTAAAGCCATGTTTTTCTTTTCTTTTAAACCATTAGGAAATAGACAAAGTGCAAGGTCTCATTGGTGGATTTTATAAAACCATGAAAAATCAATGAATAACAATAATTGACATTCATCCAATTACAAAAATATTAGGAAAAAGAGATAATAATATTAATAAATATTATTATTACCAATAATAATAATATTAATTATTATAAGTTTGACTTTTTCAAACTTATACATATTAAACCATTATTATAATTATCCATATATAAATTAATTACCATAATTAATAAATATAGACAAATCATGGTCATTCATCCAAAAGAAAAAAAATATGTATTTTACTTAGATTTTGACACTTGGCATTATACTAATATGCCATTTGTCAAACTAAAGATATAATTTATTCAAATAATAATTATTTCATTATTAATAAATAAATAACTTTTATTTATTAATAAATGAATTAAAACCCTTTTCTAGTCTTTTAAATACTCGTAAATTATATTTACGATATTTTATAAAATTATCAGAACATCTCTCAATATACGGATGCTAATGTGTCTTTATCGAGAGAATTTATTCATTACATTAAAGAATAAAATTACTTATCGATCAAAATATTGAAGCAATTCATTTTTTATCAATATGAAATATTATTAACAGGCTTAATGATATTTATTATGCCCATCGCCATCTATCGGTTACTATGTGTGATCAGGTTCACCGTGAACTAGACATGAGTCGATACAAATCCTTTCGTATTACTTTGGTACAACTCATTATAACCAAAGTTCACGGTGTAACCATCTATCGGCAATTGCTCTTGAGGAGTAACCTAGGAATATGTCTTAACTTCTTAAAGTTATCTTTGGTGTTCAAGATATAGCATGTATAACCAAAGACCCTAAAGTATTTAATCTTTGATTTTCTTTGATATATGAGTTCATAAGGTGTTTTTTCAAGAAACTCTTTAATTAACATCCTATTAGAAATGTAACAAGCCATGTTAATAGCCTCAGCCTCAGAAATGTTGGGGTAACTCATACTCATTAAGCATGATTCTTCTCATTTCTTGTAAGGTTTTGTTTTTCCTCTCAGTCGCACCATTCTATTGAGGTGTTCTAGGAGCAAAAAAGTTATGAGTGAACCCGTGTTCATTGTAGAAACTTTTAAACTCTTGATTCGCAACTCTTTCCCTTGATCACTTCTTATGTTTACCAATCTATACCTAAGCTCATTTTGAATGTGCTTAAAAAATCTCTCAAAGGTCTCAAATGCATAACTCTTATTTTCTATGAAAAATACCTAAGTAAATCTTGAATAGTCATCCACTAGGATATATGCATAGAATTTACCTCCTCAAGATACAATCCGATTGGGTCCAAACAAATCCATATGAATAAGCTCTAAGGATTTTGATAAAGACACCACATTCTTAGGCTTAAATAAGCTTTTCACTTATTTACCCATTTGATATAGTTCACATATCTTATTCTTGGTAAACTTGAGGTTTGGTAGGTCATCTAGTATGCTATGCTTTGCTAATTTTCTAATGAGATCCATGCTATAATGACCTAGTCTACGATGCCATAGCCATGATTCATCACAAATAACTTGCAAACAAACATCATTCATGATACCAACATTCTCCAGTTCAATGACGTACACATTACCTATTCTAGAAGCATGCAAAACTTTCTCATTTGAAGAGTTAATCACATCATAAGCATTTCTCAAAAAAAAAACATCAAAATCATTATCACATAGTTGAGAGATGCTCAGTAGATTATATTTTAAGCCATCAACATATAACATATCATTGATAGTGATTTTGTTTACCTCAATGGATCTAGTTCCAAGCACTCTTCCTCTATTGTTATATCCAAAGATAACATCTTTTTCTTACTTCTTTGTCAAGCTTATAAATATTCTCTTATCTCCAGTTATGTGTCTTGAGCATCCACTGTTCAAGAATCACTTTTTGCTGCTCTTGATACTACTCTTTTGTTGTACCTATAATACAATAATCAATTCATTTTTATACCCATTTAACTTTAAGTCCATGGAAGTTAGCTTTGGCCTTTAGAATCCATGTCACCCTAGCAATGGCGTTTGTTTTTAAAACTAATCCTTTAGGAACCCAAACTAATTTTGGTCCTTTTTAGGTGTTTTTCTTGATTAAACAATTGTTGTTATAGTGTCCCTTTTTAGAGCAGTAATGACATGTAACAAAAGAGTTTACTTGTTTGGAAGATTTAACAAAATAGTTTAAGTAAATCTTTTGTTTAGCTCCTGGCCTATAACCAATCCTAGCTTTATCAAAAACTAATCTTTGGCTACCTAGTAGTCTATCTAAGGTTTCAGTTCTAGAAGTAAATTTAGCTAGTAATTTTCTCATGTCATAAACTTTATTAGTTAGCAATTTGTTCTCTGTTCTAAGCTTACTTATTTCATTTTCACATTCACACTCATTTGCTTTCATTTTCAGAGTCTCATTTTTATTAGTCAAGAGTGTGTTTATCTTTTTAACCTTTTTGTATTTCATACAGAGTTTCTTAAAATCTATCTTAAGCTCTTCATACAATTCAGTCAACTGAATTATCACTACTAAAGTATAAATTATAGTATAAAGATGATTTTAAAGAAGTTACCTCATCGTTAAGCTTTTCCATTAGATAAAAATTTACTTGCTCATCTCCTGATAATGCAGATGAACTCTCGACACTTATTGACTCATCTTAAGTCACTTTTATGGCCTTATTCTTCCTTTTGTCTTTGTTTTGCTTCTTTATAGGACATTCTAGTCTAGTGTATCTAGGTTTTTTGCACTCGTAGTAGATAATTTCCTTCTCATTTTCTTTATTCTTCTTGAATTTTTCTGATCTATCATCCTTTTTGAATTCCTTTCTTCTTTGGACTCTGCCTCTCCTTCTATCTTTGTTGAAAAATCTTTTGAACTTTCTAGCCATCAACATTATCTCCTCATCTTCTGATTCTTGGCTGCTACCTTTCTCATCTTCTATTTGCTTTAAGATTTTTAGGGTTACATTTCTCTTCCCTTGTTCTTTGTCATTTTTCTCATTACAGATTGCTTCTATTTCGTATACCATCAATAACCCGAGTAATTCTTCCAGAGGTAAGGTGTTGAGTTTTTTAGCTTCTCTTATAGCTATTACCTTAGCTTTTCATAACCTTGGCAAGCTTCTCAGGATCTTTGTAACCAAGTCTACATTTGAATAAATCTTGTTTAAAGCTTTCAAAACATTGGTAATGTTAGTAAAATGTGTATACATGTCTCTTATGCTCTCATGAGGTTTCATTTTGAATAGTTCATAGTCATTGACAAGCATACTAATTTTAGAGTCTTTGACTCTACTGATTTCCTCATGTATGACTTCTAAAGTATCCTATATATCCTTTACTATGTCATACCCAAATACTCTATTATATTCTCCCCTATCTAATGCACAGTATAGGATGTTCATTGTTCTTTCATTGAGTTAAAAGAGGTTTTTCTCTTCCTAAGTTCAATCTTGTTTAGATTTAGACTTTCTCTCTCTAGTATATTCGTCTATGACCATGGGTTGAGAATATCCATCCTCTATAATGGTGATGATATCGAAATCTAAGGTGCTTAAATAGATATGTATACATTTCTTTCAGTATGTATAATCTGTACCATAAAAGAAGGGTAGTCTATATGTGAACTGACCTTTAATGATTTGTGAAAGGATGCTACTAGATGCAATTACATGTCTACTCCTCACAAGATGTTAATTCTAAATGTACTGAGTATGGTTCTGACACCAATTAATGTCCCAAAGAAATATTTTCAAGAATAGGGTGAATTAGACTTTAATACATATTCTAAAAATTAATGAGAATGATGAACAAATAAAACGTGAAATAAATACAATAGGGAATGATAATAAAGATGTGAGAGAGAGAATGAGACAGATAATTTTATAGTGATTTGGTTATCAACTTATATACACTCTTCTCAGATAGAATCCACCCACTCTGAGGTATCACTAAAATCTTTGTTTTTAATCAGGTCAAGAGAAATCTAATACAAATCATTTTTTCAACAAAGAGCGGCCTGTATACTTATCTTTTACATGGGTGATAAATACCCAGAAAGAGATTGTGCTTCCTGTTGGGGTGAAGTGTAACCCAAGTTCTTGAAGTACAAGCAAGAAAATGAAATCTCTCAACCGATTGTGTTTTCAATAAGCACTCTGTAATTTCTTTCTCTCTCTAAAAAATGAATAAAGTATAATAATCAGAGAGATGAATGACTCAAAAAAAAGTTCAATAAAACAGTTTTTGCTTGATAATCTCTATAATTGCTTGTTCTCATATGTTCTTTTTCAAAATTGATTGATTATATACTCTGAGTTAATATGCCCTAACGACTCTCTGAATCTGCTATTAATGTCTTTATTAAATACTGTAAACTATCCATTGGACCTTGAAAAATATAGAGAGTATCGATACTTGATGAGAAGGAATCAATACTTTGATAGTCTTCTCAGAATTTTTTTGACGCTCACATTGCATGTATCACTACTTTATTAAAGGGTATCGATACCTGATTTGACTTTTTTTGTGTGTGAGTATCATTGACATTGCATGTATCGATACTTTGCTGAGGGGTATTGATACTCTTTTGTATTTTTAATCTCCACATTCTATCTTTGAATGATAGTATTGGTACTTTTAAAATTGTATCGATACTCTTTATGTCTATGACTGAAGGCACCACACGTGTGAATGAATGTATCGATAATTTTCTTAAGCTTATCGATACTTTGAACGTCTGCAATTAGTCATATTGATACTTTGGCTTGATTTCACTATGGCCATATTGATACTTTGAAGAGTTTCAGTCTTGTACGTCTTTCTTCGACAAATTGTATCGATACTTTGAACGCCTTATCTTTGATGTATCGATACTTTCATACAATATATTGATACTTCTTCATGACATATCGATACTTTGATCTTCCAAAGGTCTAATGTATCGAGACTCTTCTGCTTTAGTTTGTAAACCTATACTTAAACTCCTTTCTCGACAAATTGACTTAGATTTGTGTAGTATTGTCTAAATTAAATGATTAAATAATTTATTCATAATTTAATTTAATCAAAAATATATTCACAAATTAATTTAACCATGTATTTAAATAATTTTTCGTTTATCATTAAAAACACAATAACATATCAGCTCCAAGTGGACGAATATTCATAATAACAAATGGTCTCGATCGTCATGACTTTTTTTTATTGAGAAATTATTTTAGGCGATGATTCAACAATAAGACCTTTTGCCTTTCTTTGAACTCACGTTGCAAAATATACTTACCATGGGCCTTAGTACATTTCTTATAAATCTAGATGCTCTCATGAAAAGGAAGTTGTTTTAATTTAAGCTGAGGTGGCATATATGGCTTCACATTGTCCACATAAGGTGAAACCTTAGCTACCGGTGCTGATTGTTTACTTATAGTTCTTCAATGGTATATAGTTACAGTAAGCTCATCATTCACTTTCTTTTGCTGGGTACTTCAGGCTTTTATAATTTTTCCCTCAATGTAACTACCATAACCCTTTTTCTTAGATTTACCTATATGTTACTAGGTAGTTTTTCAGGATTCCTTTCAGCTATCACCTTAACCAATTAGCCAACTTAGCTTTTAAATTATGAATGGATGCTTGATAAATCTGTATCACTTAATCCATCTTGGCATCTAACTTTTTTATGGTAGCATCTTAGGTTGAAATATATCGTCTCAACAAGTCCTCCAAAGGTGTTTTCTTTTTTAGATCTAGTATTAGCTTATATGGTGGCTGATATTGATGTTGATATTGATATAATGATTGTTGTTGGAAGCCTAATGATTTTTATATCCTTTGTTTGTTTGGTTTTTCCATAAAAAGTTAGGGTGATTTCTATGGCTCGAATTGTATATGTTGGAAAATGGTTCATTTCTTGGTTTTTCCTTCATAATTTCCCATAAAATTCACATTCTCATTTTAGTATGTTAGAACTTCCTCTTTTATGCATTGATTTGTATTATGGCTAACTAGCCCATAACTAGTGCTGTGATCTCTCATTAGTTGTTACTTATTTAATAGAAGCTTGACTTGTTTGGTTAGGTTGACAACTTGCATAACTTTGTTATTATCAAAAATGATCAAATATTAATAAATCACATGGTATCCATATAATCAATGATTTATTAAAATATTGCACTAATGTGCAAAGTAATCCTTTAACCTAAGATATCTGAATTGAATCTTGTATAGATGCATATAGTTCCTATGGTATATTAGTAAAGGATTAATCATGCCTTGTATGTTAATATTGGTTTGGTTATGTGTTATTTGTATAGGAGTTAGGTTGATTGTCAAGAAGGGATCCCTTGACTGGACAAACTGGATTGAGAGTTTTCGTTGACTATATCCGAGTTGAGTTCCTAATCAAATATCAATGGATGTCTAAAAAATAAGTCTATAGCTATAACACTTTAAATGTCACACAAAACATTTATGGGAATATGTTCAAAACATATTGATCGATGATTTGTGAATAAATCGATATTAGGTTTTTTGACATTCAATGAACCCTTTCTTAATTAGAATTGGATAACAGAAGGATATAACCCATATGGTACATACAATTAATGAAAATTTAAAGAAAAATTTCTTCATTGTAATTTAGGGATTATGAAGTATTACTAGATGCTATCCATAGTCATTGAGCTTTCAAATGGTTCGGAGCTAAAGAGTTAGGTATATACTCACAGCTAACTTACGGTAAACCTTCATGGTCACACCAATATCCTTATGTATTTTCGAAGATACGAGAGAAAGTAAATATTATTCGTAGAAGGATAGCACCTTTCAAAATAATATAAAGGTCAAAAAAACATATATAAATATTATATATATTTATTATTCTTTAAAGAATTAAAATTTTTCGTATATATATATATATATATATATCTGTGTGTGTGTGTGTGTATTTGTAATTTATTATAAATTATATGCCAAAATTTGATAATAAAGATCATCAAATGAATTAAAATATATTTTAAAATAAAATAATTAAATCTAAATTAAAGTATTTAATTTAGAGTAAAATGATCATTTTACTCTTATGTGATAATTAATTGAGGACAATATGATAAATGTACTATTATATGGATTTTTTAGAAATTAATTAAATTAATTAATTAGTTAATCTCTTTAATTGTTAAAGAAATAGATAAATGTTAGTATATAATAATGGTTAATATGAAAACATACGATAAATTTTGATTGATCAAATTTGCATAGTTTGACTAAAGTTTATTGGTTCAAATTGACATAAGCGTATTTATCCATTTGTATATGAATTTGTATCGCATAAAAGTCAATTGAAATAATGATATTTATTAAATAAATATCAATTTATTTTAATTGAAAATTAATGAAATATATATCATTTTTTTATTTACTTAAGAGATAAAGGATACCAAAAATGAAGCAATCAAATTCTCTCTCTCTCATGGTGTACAAAATGACTTCCAAATACAGAAGATGGTGCTCGTGGAAGAGGTCTTATAATTTTGAGGTCCAAATTCATTAAAACATCAAATTAAAAAAGTAATCTATTTACCCCATAACTTGATTTCATTATATTTTTATTATTTTGCATGAAATCAAGCATATAATGTTTGGAAAAAAAATATCTTAATTCTTACACAATTAGGTCATAGAATCTTTCAGTTATTTCAGGGAAATCCTTCCTGTGAAGTGCTCTTCCTTGTGATAGTACAAGGACTGCAGCCTCTTCCCCTTAGGATTTGGATCCAGTCTCCTTTAACTTTTATACTCTTGATAAAAATTCAATAAAACCATTGATTTCTCTAAAATTTTAGGGTTTTCTTGGGTGCTCCAGTTGTTTTCTTCTAATTTTAAATTCAAACTAAGATATAAAATCTCAGATTTAATATCAGCAAGTTTAAGATGAAAAGAGAGAAGAATTTACGCATTGATTTTGTTTAATTCAACTGAGCTGAATTCTTAAGCTTACAATTAATTCTCGTTTGATTTGACTATATTAAGGTCTTGAGCTCTACAAGCTGAGTTTCTGCATTAATTTTGTTGCGATTCAAGAAGAACTGAGGTCTTGAGCAGAATTGAGGTCATTAAGCTCTCAACAATAAGAACAATGAATTAGGTCATGTAATTTATTTTATTTTGTTTTATTTTTTCATATGAAATCAAGTATAATAATTTCACAGAAATTTCAATTCAAAAAATTAATCTCGATTTATTGATCTCAAATTCTTATAGTTTATTACGAAAGCAGTGATATATATAAACATACATTCAATTGTAATTCTTCAAGTAACAACTCATTTTATTTTTAAATAATCTAAACCAATTTGCCTATTCCCTTCAAAGCTTCTTTCATATACAAATTATTTATAGGTATATCTTCTGATAGGCTAGGGACCCCTTTTAACAGGAAAAAGAGAAAAAAGAAAAGAAAAGAAAACTTCAACCCTGCAACGCCTTTCTGTAAAAAGCAAATAATGTATTTCTTGTAATTATTAATACATCGTAAATACAATAGATCCTTGCAAAGTTATTCTCGACCAAAACAAATTACACAACAATTATAGATATAGGTAATTAAGAAAAAAATCAAAAGAAAATAATATTAATTGTAATTTAAATTCATTACATTAATAGCTTATTGAAGGACCTTCCAATTACAAGTTTCATTTCATTTTGATTTTGGTCGTAAATCTTCTAATTTTGTTCCTGTTTTCTCTTTCAGCGTTTTGGCTTCATATCCCCTGAGCCACTATTCTTCTCTCTCTCTCTCTCTGTATGTTTTCGATTTTAATTCATTCACCTCTAATTTGAGGGTTTAAAAAAATATTATTTTAAAAGAATTTTCTTAAAAATTAAAAACTCAATAGATTGTGTCTCATGTTCATTGACAAGTGTTCACTGTTCTTATTACCTTACAAACTGAAAAAAAATTCCAGAAAATTATTATTAGATTCCTTTTTGTTATTATTGTAAGTCCTTTTTAAGCCTATGTAATTTATATATGTGTACAGGAAAATATTAATGCCTTTTTTCTAATTTATTAATATTTTTTAATAATAAAGAGATATAAATACTTTTAATAAATGAGATTAATTCTAATACATGTAATTAATATATAATTAATAAATTGTAATAATTTACCCATAAAATTTAATCTCAAAATTTATCTAAATATATGCATTGTTAAAAAAAATGTGAAAAAAATTAATATTAAATATTTTATATTAATTATATGTGTTAAATTTAATTTGAACCGTTGAAAATATTTAAAGTTATTATAAAAGAAAAATTAAAAAAAAATCTTATATAATAAGTTCAAGTGGGCCCTAATTTCTAAATCTTAAACAATCCGTTTGCTTCCTTTGACCAAAAAGGAGGCAATCAGAACACGTCTCTGTATAAATTTCACTTAAAATCTAGGCTTCAATCATCATCCTCTAAAATATTGTTTTATTATTTATTTAATTAGGATAAATTAAGGTGTATTAGATAATATTCCATGAACAATGATCTTAAATAAATGTGAGTATGTATTTGTATTTTCCAAAATGAAAAGGCCTCCATTATGCTCTTTTGTTAAATAGGTTTGTATTTTCTTCACTTTATCTTAAGAAGGGTTTTTTATTTACTTATAATAAAATAAATATAAAATATATTTAATATTTTAAATGTTTTTGTTTATTTATAATAAAATATTACAAAATAAATATAAAATATGTTTCAGATTTTAAAAGTTTTATTTGAAAAAAATGGTCAAATGTTAGGTTACATTAAGAAATATTATTAATAAGACCAATGAAGCAACTTGTAACATTTATAATTAAATATGTAAATTAAGTTGGAATATTTTTAATTGTTTAGAAAATATGAAAAGCAAGGACATGAACATGATGTGCATAAAATCAACTCAAGTTGTAAATCTTCTATACAGCTTCCTCATAGTTTGTCCACTTTCCTAAGCTATCTTAGTTGAAATTAATACTTGTTGAAAATTGGAAAGTTTGGTACACGTATTGGAAAAAACGCCATGTATAGAAAATTCACATTTGTCAACAACCCTTTGAGACAGGCTTCTCCTAATCTAAGAATTAACTAGAGCAAACACAAAGGAAATATAATAAAAATAAAAAAATTTAAATTTTATACATACACATGTGAAAACAAAAATCGAGAATTTTCAACTGAATTTATATCAATACCGAATTCTACTTCATTTTTGAAAGAATAATATCATATTTAAAAAGTAAGAATGCAAAATTTTTTACTAACCTAATTTAATAGTGATTTAAATGTGTCATGCTAAAGCCTATCAAATACCAAACATTAAAATAGTGATTTAAATGTTTCGCGATAAAGCCTATCAAATAAAACTGGGTCTACATGTAAAGAGAAATGTTAAACCACTTAAATACAATAATCTACTACTTGAGTCCTTAATTTCAAGTTTAGACTTTTAAATTGAATGATAATTTAATTTAAAATCTTTATTTTTTCGTTGGAAAGGATGTTAATTAGTAACCAAATCCTTGTAGCTAATAATTATCTCTAAACTAATTATTCTAACCTTTATTTACAATTTACAATTTATTTTCACACTATGAAGCATGACATGGGAAATTTTTAGATATTTTAAAAAATTAGTCATTAGTAACACATTACTTTTAACAATATTTTCTCAAATACATTTTTAAATGGAGGGTTTGGCCACTATAGATTATTAGAAAATTAAACTAAATATATGAGAAATGTGTACATGTAAAAAAATATAATTGTGTTTCAACATTTAGAATAAATATATCATCTTGGATGAAGAATCCATATTGTTAGGGAAAGTAAAGTGAAAATTGAATATAAGTAGCGAATTCTCTTGAGATCATAAATTTTTTTGAAGTAAACTTGTGTCCGAAAGAATGGGTGAATATAAAGCTCTGGATCAAAAATCCTATAATCAACTAAAAAAGTGAAATAAAAATCGAATATAAGTCGATAGTTCTTTTGAAACCATGATAAAAGCTTTTTGAGGTGAGTTTTGACCCATTTCAAAAACAAAATCGTGAAAAACTTTTTTGTTTTTTTTTGATACAAACAAATATCATTATGGTGGAAAATTCAGGTTATGACAATGAACATCTATATTTCTCTCATAAATACCTTCTTTCTTTACAGTAATCACTCCTTTAATTAAAGTCCAGCAAACTGTGAGTATTACAAATTGGTTTAAATACTAAGATCTCTCATAATGAAAAAAATACAAATTTCTTTTAACCTTATTCACACTAAAGTTGAAATATTCAATTTATATTCCTGTTATATTTGAAATAAATAAATTTTAGAAAATTATGATTTCCATAATTGCCGAGAAAAGACCATTTAAGAGGTTATCAAGTTGTTATAGAGATGATAAGGTCAACAATAGGCACTTAACTGGTTTATTATTTTGTAGCCACAAAACATATAAATATATAATAACCTACAGAAACCCAAACACATTAACCATAATTATATATATTAGACTGGCTGAGTTTTGTCTCTGAGGGTATGTACAAAAATTATGTGCATGTATTGACAGACAACTAAAGTATTTAATTGGACCTCCGCATTGACTATGATACTCTATGACGTAGCCTACGATTTAGAAAAATTGAAGCAAATTATAGCACATCACTTTCAATTTCCATATGTATTTCTTTGATGTTTACCTTGTGAGATAGAAGGAAAAGACTAAGTAAATAGAGGGTAGTTATGGAAAAAGAGAAGAATTGCATCTACCCATTCTTACTAATTAATTAATATTAGCTTGAATATGTTGAGTCTACGTCATTAATTGTTGTATCTCATTTAAATTGTGTGTATGAAAGTTTTGGTGATGGAAGAATTTTATTGCTGATTTATGCATTTTTATATTTATTTGCAAAAGAAAGTTCTTTAATTATCAATAGAAGAGGGAAGTTAATTAGAAGAAATCCACTACTGATTGAATTTGAAAAAAAGAGATGCCTGTCCTTTGACTTGTGTTATATCTCACTCTCAATAAATGCATTTGTAATTTCCAAAAACACAGCTTTCTACTTCCAAAGAAACCAACCATCTATCAAGTCTATTTTGGATTTTACATCGAAGAGAAAGAAAAACTCAGAGATATAGAGAGAGATCATGGGTAGGGCTCCTTGTTGTGACAAAGCAAATGTGAAGAAAGGGCCATGGGCACCTGAAGAAGATGCTAAGTTGAAGGAATACATTGAGAAACATGGAACTGGAGGCAACTGGATTGCACTTCCTCAGAAAGCTGGTAATAATCAGTTTTTCTTGATTTTAGGGTTAATTAGTTCAGTCCATCTATATGTCATTGAATTTTGTTTTAATTCGTAAAATTGGATTTGATTTTTTTTTTTTTTGTGTATATATATATATACAGGTCTAAAGAGATGCGGAAAAAGCTGTAGATTGAGATGGCTTAACTATCTCAGACCCAACATCAAGCATGGAGAATTCTCTGACGATGAAGATAGGATTATTTGCAGCCTCTTTGCTAGCATTGGAAGCAGGTATAACTTTTATTTAATTTACAGATATTATATATATTGATCTGGGTTTTTTATATAAACATATTTTTCTTTCCTTTCCACATCTTCTCTAAAGATGTTCAATCCTTTTTCATTTCTATATAAACAATGTTAATTTTTTATTTTTGGGAAAGAGATGGGATTTCAAAGAAACAAGCATCCTTCAAAACTAAGCATGCACGACAACTTTGGATTTGATTATAAAAGGCTGAGTTTGATCGATTACTTTTTCTAATGGAATTTATTGACACAAATTGTAGGTGGTCAATAATAGCAGCTCAATTACCAGGAAGAACTGACAATGATATCAAGAATTATTGGAACACAAAGCTGAAGAAGAAACTCCTAGGCATGGTTAATAATCCATCTCAAAGGAAACCTAAACAATCTACTTCTGCTGCAGATGTTAACTTCTCATCTCTTCTTCAATCTTCATCTTCACCGTCATCAACAGCAATATCAGACAACACCACTTATTACTCCAATACTGCAGCTAGATTATTTGAGCCCAATTCATCATTTTACAACAGCAATTCATGTATCACGGCTGTTACAAATCCAATTCTTCAACAACCCCAAAAGAGTCGTTTGTTAGATCCTATGCAGCATAATTATCAAGTTAGAGACAATGTTTTGATGTTTGCAAATGATCAATCAGCAGCTAGTTGCAGTCCTTCAGATGGGAGTTGCAGCAACCAGATCAGTCATGGAAAAGAATTAGAGTATGATCATCATTTTGGTAGCAGAAATACTAACTGTGGGCAAATGGGATTGCAGAATCGTTGGGTTCATGATCAAGAAAGCCAGAATTTCATGATTTCAAATGTTAATTGTAGCAGCTGGTGTAAGCAAAAGCCATCGGGGTGTTTTGTTGAGAATCCATTAGACTATGGTCTTGAAGAGATCAAGCAGCTTATGAGCAGTTCAATTAGTAGTTGTAACAACATAAATTTGTATGATGAAAACAAGACAGAAGAAAAGGTCATGATGTACTATTGAAGATGAAGATGTAAGCTCAGTTTTTTTCTTTCTTTCTCTTTTTTTTCGTTTTTAATTATGTCTAGATAATTTGGTATTTTTAATGGAAACAACTTTATTTTTGACCGTAAACGAAAAAAAAAAACCGCTTACCTTCGTGCATTCCCTTTTAGGAAATAATGATGTATTATTTGTTATTGGGTTGTCTTGAATCCGTAAGGGTAAACTTGCCGGAGAAGTTTTGTAAAGCTTCCCAAGAAAAACAACTTGTAGAGAAAACTTGATAGAACTTCTTGAGAAAGCTTGTTAAAATTTCTCGGGGAAATTAATACTTTTAAGGATGACAAATGACGCTACTAAAAATTCATAAACAAAAAAATTACTATATTAATTTTTTTTAACGATAACATATAAATATCATCGTGAAAGGTGGTTTTTAACAATGACAAGTGTTTTTACTAAAAATTATTATATTTATTACTTTTAGCAATATCAATAAATGTTATCGTTAAAATTTCATAATTAAAAAGTTATTATATTTAAAAGTTTATAATTAAAAAAATTATCATATTTATTATTTTTAGCAATGACATAAGATGTTGTCATTAAAGATACCCATT
This sequence comes from Trichilia minutiflora, assembly GCA_035590515.1. Taxonomy (NCBI): domain Eukaryota; kingdom Viridiplantae; phylum Streptophyta; class Magnoliopsida; order Sapindales; family Meliaceae; genus Trichilia; species Trichilia minutiflora. The sequence goes on along the minus strand of JAVXUL010000005.1, from coordinate 2,581,634 downwards.
GTCATCACTAAAAGTTTATAATTAAAAAAGTACTATATTTATTACTTTTAGTGATGACATATGATATCGTCACTGAAGGTAACTTTTGGCGGTGACAATTATCATCACTAAAAGTCTGTAATTAAAAAATTACTATATCATCTTTTTATTCTCATTCATTGTGTAAGGTTATCTTTTGTATCCTTATTAGCTTGTATTTTATTCATGATTTTCATACTTATTTTCCCTCAATTGAATCTGATAAGTTGTGTTTTATGGATGAATTTTATTTAGTTTGTGTTTTTGTATTTTTAAATAGGTCAAGGACGAAGTTTGATGATTTTTGAAGTTGAAGAAAACATTTCCAGCAAGTCAGAAAGCAACCAGAAGGAAAGCCCAACAAAAATAGAAAAATTGTCCCTGTTGTGACACTAACCTTGGGCACGGCTAAGGCCACGGCGCAAGAAAATTCTGGACTTCGGGAATTCGCGATGTTGATGAGACAACTCAACTTTTATCCTATTCTAATGTTTCTAAACTTCATCTTTTGAGAGGATAAGTGGCCTATGAAGTCTAGAAGAGCTGGAACTCTTGAAA